>JAIGNY010003419.1:47500-140000 GCA_020152595.1 Chiridota heheva | reverse complement strand
TCACTTCATTTTGCGACAAGTTTTTTCATTTTTTTTTTCATTTTTCGGGAAAATTCATTCGTTTTTGGGAATTTTCCTTCATTTTCGTTGAATTTGCTTCCATTTTTGTAAAATTTATTCATTTTCGGGATATTTTCTTCAATATTTGGGAAGTTTTTTCATACTTTAGGAAATCTCTTTCATTTGGCGGAATTGTTTTACAATTTTAGGGAAGTTTCCTTCATTTTCGGGAAATTTTATTTAATAGTTGAAAAAGTTTCTTTAATTTTCGGGGAAATTTCTTCATTTTAAAGAAACTTCTTTAATATTTGGGCAATTTTCTTCAATTTTCACGAAATTCCCTTCCTTTCGCGGCAATTTTCTTCAAAGTTTCTTCATTTTCTGGAAATACCCTTTGTTTTGGGGAATTTCCCTTTATATTCGTTTCTTACAATTTTCGGAAAATTTTCTTCATTTTGTTGAAATTTTCGGGATTTGGGCAGTTTTCTTCAATTTTTGGAAACTTTTCTTCAGTTGTTTGAAAGTGTTTCCTCAGTTTGGGGTAAATATCCTTCATTTTTGGGAGATTTCCTTCATTTTCAGGAAATTTCCTACATTGTCCGAAATTTTTCTTCAATATTTTAGAAATTTCCTTCAATTTTCTGGAAATTTTACCAAAGCAGCGCTTTCGGAGGCTTTGCCCGCCTGGACCGGAAGACTTTGACGGTTCCTAGATTCGAAACACTAAATTTAAGCAATTTCCTAAACGGTTCATGCTAGTTTACTTCTATGGGCCCAACGTTTATTCTTATGAGCTTTTTTTAAAGAGAAGGGGGGGGGCGCCAATATTCCCTTTCCCCCAGTCAAACATGACCCACCACGCCACTGGTCTGGAACGTAAGTTGTTCAGGATATAAAGCAATTTCATTTTCTCAGCTTTAACAGGTGAGACAGGAGATCTGAACTCAAAGCATCCTTAGTCATTACAGATTCCGCCCCTTGACCACTACTCCATACTGGTTTTCTGTGCCTGTGGCATTCTACCGCATGAACGATTACGTGACATTGATATGCGGTCACTGAATAGTTTCGAGTTTCCTATTTCATTTCCACGCTACTCCACTTCGTATTATCACAAAATTTGCGGTCAAATGATTGCGTAATACATGGTCAACTCGTTGAAAGAATGTCCTTGAAATGGGATGAAAATGACAGTAGCAGTTTCACCCGTCCGTGTTTCAAGGGGCGCTCTCTTCAAATGGCTACTACGCCCCCATTCGATGGCGTTGTTGATTTTGCGCCCTGGTTCCATCGACCAAAGACAACTTTTTTTCTTGAAAACAAGGTATTACCTGATAACAAGTTACTTATCGGCTACCATATCCCTTGCAATAAGTTCTTTCATGATTTCTGTCGTCTCTCCGTATATTGAATTAGCTCGGAAGTCAGCGAACATTCTTCCAATTGGGCAATTGGGTACTCCCACATATAGCGGCTCCACCCACAGTGCAGCTGCAAGCACTCCGTTGCTACTCTGTTAACCAATTCTGCCATCCTGTAATGGGAGAGAAAATATTAATTTACCAAAATGAATTCGAAACATACAAAATAGTGACGAAAATTTATACTTCAATATCTCATTCAGTTAAGGAGATATTTAAGTTTAAAGCTCTGTTTATATGATTGGTACAGAAGCGTACTATGGTTGTGCTATAATTTTACATTCTTAACAATTGCTAAAGTATTTTAAAGAAAATTTATTTCACTTTCTTACTATTTGAATGAATTTCCCTCGAGCTTTCTTCAGGTGGTAAATTATAATTAACCTTACTAGATTATGTTTTACTACTTTCCTCACATAACCATTGCGCAATGGATTTTAAGCCACACAATTGCAGGACAAAAGTATGATAAAATACAAAAATCTTTGAGGAATCTAAAGTTATGACATAACAGCTAGTCTGATTTCATTCGTTTTTACACAAATGATACCAAAACTTAAGCGAATAAGATTTTGGATTATTTTTTAATTACAATGATTTAGTTTCTATTGAAGTCCTTTTTCATATACACTTGCTTGACCTCTGAACTATAATCCTGTAAGCTGAGTTCATAAGTCCAACATAAATTAAGTTTGAAATATTTTGAATGTATTTGAAAGTTGTGTATGTATGATTCAGAACACAGTTCAAAATCTTTAATGCAGTTCTTTCAGTTTCTGTCCTCCATTCCAGTCACGGAAAATCATCAGTTTATTTTCCCGCTATAATTTTTGATTGAATGTGTAACAGTGTAATGGAGATTCAAACTTCAGGCTTGGTCATAATCAACTGTTCCCATTCAGATAGCGTTAGTGAAGGATTGAACAACACATTTTCTCTTTGTGATGTCACAAAATTCAAATAATATTTGCATAATTATTTTTCATAACTTTGTAGTGAGGCTGTAGACCTTATATCCAAATTGCTGCAATACAGTAATATGGTCTACTTTAAACCGATTTTGTAAGAATTTTTTTTGCCATTTTCATGGTCCATAGCATATTTTCTTCCATTTGCTGCAAGTTGTTGCTGCAGATATTCAAATGGGTGGTACATTATAAATACCCTTACTACATTCAGTTTTACTACTTTTCTGACATATCCCATGGTTTTTAGGCCTTAAAATCGCATGAAAAAATATGATAGAACACATAACGACTTTGAGGAATCTGAGGCTATGATATCACAATTACCAGATTAGTCTGATTTCAGTCGTTTTTATACACAAATGGTACCGAACTTTAAACTTAGATATCTCCTGAATGGAATAAGAATTTTGAATGGTTTCTTCACTATTTTGTTTCTTTTGAAACCTTGTTCATATAAGATGAATTAATTGGTTTAATCTGCCCGTCGAGATGTTGAAGAAATGGCTGAAAATGATCTTACAGACCCGTATACCTGTAAACCAGCGTGGGACACGGGGACCGTACGCCTTCAATTTTAAAGGTCTGTTCCTAATCCTTGCGGAAAATAAAGCGCAAAAATGTATAATATGGATAAAATGCCCTGTACCCTTCCACTAAGCTGCTAAGGGAAGCAGGAAGCGGGGTAGGGGTGGCAAACTTCTTATCATATGCATGATCTTACACATGCTTTCTTCCCACGGTCTGACGGTTGGGAGTTAACTTTGGGAAATTATTAATAAAAAAAGAAGAAAAAACATGGTAAAATTAAAGAAAAATTAGGTAAAATTATTGGAAATGTTAGTACAATTATTGGAAATGTTGCTGAAATTTGACAATGTGTCCCGAAAATGAAGTCTACCAAGAAGTCTCTTGGGCAGTGGGGACCCCCTCGGCAACATGAAAAAAAGTTGTCTTGACATGCATAGGTATGTAACTGTTGTGTTGGTTGACAACGGGAATTAATGCCGCCTGAAATAATAATACTGAAAACATGAATTAATGAGCGTGCACTCCCAGTTCCCGTGGATTCATGTGAATCAACAGTTCAAGTATAAAAGGGCTTAAAGTTAATTCTTGCAAACAAAGACCTTGGTACTCAGTGCCCTCAAAATCAGTTCACTGTGTACCAACTTTGGAACGCATTCCACTGATTAAAAGAGGCTCTGGAGGTGGAGGGGAGGGGGTGCATGGCTGGTTTGGTCACAGTGAGTCATGGAGCCTCCAACACGTTAGACGATGAGCTCAACCCAGTGCCACAGCCAGACCCACATACTAATTGAGGTATGTTTGTATTCTTCCTGGTCCTTTCCCCCATGAGTCTCCCATATGACCGTATCTCTACGAGTATATTATAATGTTTTACCTGCAATTTGGATAAACTTCTTCCAGATGAATGCTTTTCGCTGTTTCATATAAGCTCTGGTTTCCTCAAATAGACACTCTGTTATTGCTAATGTACCCATTCCTACAAGGAGCCGTTCACGTGCCAGTTGGTTCATCATCATGTAAAAACCATTGTTGAGCATCTCCTCTTCGCCAAGAATGGCGCTCGATGGAAGTCGGGACATTTTTGAAGAACAACTCGGATGTGTCCTGTTTTCAAATGATATCAAACAATACATTTATCGAGCGCATAAATATATATATATATATATATATATATATATATATATATATATATATATATATATATATATATATATATATATATATATATATATATATATATATATATACATATATATATATATATATATATATATATATATATATATATATATATATGTATATATATATATATATGTATATATATATATATATATATATATATATATATATATATATATATATCAGTATATATGTATATATAAATATATATATATATGTATACATATATATATATATATATATATATATATATATATATATATATATATATATATATATATATATATATATATATATATATATATATATATATATATATATATATATATATATATATATATATATATATATATATATATATATATATATATATATATATATAATTCACAGCGATATTATGTTAAATATGGACAAACAACGATGCACACTCTTGTTATTTTTGGATCTGAGAGCGGCATTTGATACCGTAAACCACAGCACTCTCCTCAACACACTTCACTCTCAATTTGGAATTGCTGGTGACATCCAACAATGGCTCACAGCCTATCTATCGTCTAGAAAGCAACATGTTTTTGTTAAAGGTGCTAGATCCAAAAAAAATCCGTTGGACTGTGGCGTACCTCAAGGCAGCTGCTTGGGTCCCATATTATTCTTGTGTGATGTTTCTCAACTCTTCAGTATTGTGTCAAAGCATATTCCACAAGCCCATAGCTATGCTGATGATACCAGCTTTACTGCTCATTCACTGCCGGTTCTATCTCAGAGAAAGAGGCAGTCGGGGCAATGCAATCTCTTATTGCTGAAATAAGGTCTTGGATGGTCAAGAATAATCTGATGGTCAATGACTCCAAGACTGAATTTCTTCTAATTGGCACTCGTCAGCAATTAGCTAAAGCTTGAGTCCAATCCATCAAAGTTGGTGATGCTGAAATAAAACCATCTGTTAGTGTAAAAAATTTGGGTGTTTATTTGGACAATCACATATCTATGAATATTCATATTGAGAAAGTTTGTTCCAAAGCTTATCACGGTCTTTATAACATTCGTCAGATTGCCAAATATCTGAATGAGATTCCAACATCAAGGATGTTGTTATCTCTGGTGGGTGACTGCACCATTTGTGTGAGATTGAATAAATTAGTCACTTCAAGAAGAATTTTGGCTGTCTTGGAGGAAGCCTTAGTTCCTGAAATAATGTTTTGACTCCAGCCAATGTTAGGTTGGTTGAAATCACCAGCAAGTATAACATTGTTTTTGTCAGCATTTTTACCAAGCTTTTGGAGGGATTTTTTCAACTCAAGTAGGCTAGTGAGATCATTGTGACTGGGTCTGTAAAATGTTCCTATATACATGCTCTTTTCCTTAGGAAATTGGAATTTGGTCCAGATAATTTCACAGTCAGAGTCTAATTTAGTGAGCTCAGTGAAAACCAGGTCATTTTTTATTGCTGTAATACACCACCATAACCATTTGAATTTCTATCTTTGCAAACGACTGTATACTTGTCCGGGAAAATTTCAGCGCTGGTAATTTCGGAATTAAGCCAGGTTTCAGTGCCAATAATGACATCTGGGTCTTTTTCTTTGATAAGACTTTCCACGGAGGCCGTCTTGTTTTGAACACTCTGAAAGTTGATAACAAGAAGTTATTTTAGATTGTCAATATAATCACTGTTATTGACACGTCCAGTTCACTAATATAATCGCTGTTATCAGGTTATTGACACGTCCAGTTCCCAAATAGTGTAAGGTGAGATTATATAACAACTTTATCATATCTGTGCCCAATGATTAAGCCAACAAAGTGTATCAATGCAAGACATTTTATTGATGCCCGAGAAATGAGAACCAAGTTTGTTGACCTCCATGCTAAAATCAATGTGTAAGGTATTCGGTCAGATGTTTGACGGTGAATGTGTGGTAGTCTGGTCTGATATCTTATGAACTGGGTGATATCGTTTATTGATAGGTTATTTATAGTAGCTGGAAGAACATATACAATTCTCTAACAATATAGAGTATTTTTTAATAATATCCCAACCAAGTAAAGGTGTTCCATTTACCCCATTTTGACGGGGTAAATGGAACATGCCTTGTGTGGCAATACACAGTCATTCAAAGGTGCCACACCACCATTAGTTATACTGGTTTTTACTTGAATATTGAATCAACCCAGCATTTATTTGTAAGTTTTTGTGTTTTAATAATATATTTCTATTTACAAAATGTTATATCTGCCGACAACCTGGTGATAATTCGAATTATACAGCTTTTACTCTCTTTTATTGTGTACATCTCCAGCATACGGCTTTAGTATATGCCCAAATATTTGCATTACTGACCCTTTTACCTCAGAGGAGAGTACCACAATGTGCCACAGACACGTATTTTGTCACAATATCTCAATATTCAAGTATTTGATACACCAGTTCATACAATTTACAAGCCTGCACAAGCTGCTTAACATTGATCATTGACTATTCAGCTATTCCAACAGTTGATGCATACTACCAGGTATTTAATTGGTGTAATTATCTGATAGAAGGCAGATTAAGAAGATGAATCCCAGCACGGACCTTGAATCTATAACCTCTTGCCTTTCAGTTTTGCACTCTACCAACTCAGCTGTTCTGTTTTCCCTGACTTTGGTCAATAGGATTGTAATACTGTCTGTTAGTTATATGGCATCTAGATGAAAAAACAGTTATGATTACACCCACAGAGCCATTTTGTAAATAAAACGAAAAAACCACGTGACAGTCAATTTTGACCGGATTGTATTGTGCAAATTTGATGTAGTTCAGGTAATTTACTAGCCAAAATGAGTTTTGATGACATCATCTCGCACCTTACTTATTATTGTGATATTCTTTTATTTTGCAGAATTATAATGCCAAGAAAGAAATCAAGCTGGACTCCAACCAATGGGAAATGGAAGCCCGAAGCAATGAAAATGGCAATGCAAGCAGTCCAAAAAAAGAACTTAGCTTACGCCAAGCAGCTGAACAATATTGTGTGCCTCAGTCAACCCTTTGTCGTCGACTTCGTAAAGGTACTTCTGCCAATGCTCCAGCAACACGACCACCCACATTTACCGCAGATGATGAAAATATGCTAGTCAAATATTTGCAGGACATGGAAAGCTTGGGTTTTGGCCTATCAATTGACGCTGTGTGCAAATTAGCCTTTGAAATAGCAGTGTCAGAAAATATACCACATAGATCTAAGAACAAAGGACGAAAGGCTGGCTATGACTGGTACCAAGGTTTTATGGCCCGGAACCCAAAACTCTCACTTCGAAATCCAGAGGGCCTGTCCGCCGCTAGAGCTTCTATGCTTAACCCAACATTTTTTGGAGACCACTTTAACAAGTTAAGAGAACTACTAGATCAAACAAATTTAATGTCAAAACCTGGACAAATTTATAACCTTGACGAAACAGGACTTAGTCTCGTTCACACGCCATCCAAGGTTATTTCCATCAGGGAAAGAGGACTGTCTAATCTCGTACCAGTGGTGACCGTGGAGAGAATGTGTCTGTGCTTGTATGTGGAAATGCCCAAGGAACTGTACTTCCTCCCTTTATAATTTTCAAAGGGAAACAACTAAGCCAAAGCTTAACGAACAATGCCCCACCTGGAACACTCTTTGGTGTAAGTGATTATAGCTTTATTAATGCTGAACTATTTGAAACTTGGTTCCAAAAAATGTTCACTCCTTCCCTCCCCCCAGCACGTCCTATACTTCTCATCCTGGACGGTCACTCATCCCATATCACCATAGCGACACTGAACTTAGCACGGGAGAATGGCATCCATATATATTGTCTTCCATCACATACCACAAACCACACACAGCCATTAGACAAAAGCGTCCCCAGGTTCATGAAAATAGCGTATAATCAAAGATGTGAACGCTACATGCGCGAAAATCCAAACAGTGTCATTACTCGGTATGATTTCTGTGGATTATTTACGGATGTCTACCATAGCGTGTTAAGAATGGCAAATGTCAGTAGCGGTTTTAAATCCACAGGGATATTTCCCTTTAATCCGAGGGCTGTAACAACAGAACATATGCATTCTCATCTGTAGACACAGAACTGCAATTTGAAGAAGGTTCTGACGGAGTCGCCAGCAATCAGGAGGTAGCTAGTGTGCCAGAAGAGCCAGTTATCAACATACCAGTCACATTTGAAGTTGATGATATGGTTATTGATTTGCCAACAACAGTGGTTCCAAATCCCATTCAAACAGTCAGTGACAAACCTTTGGAGACGCAAAATTCTGAACTACAACCTACAGTAGCCTGCGAGATTCCCCACACTTCTACACAAATCTCCCGTTTTGCAAACATTCTCAAGAAACCTGTTGAAAAGAAAGTTGTGAAAACCAAATCTGCACAACGTGTAACCCAAGCAAGGTGCTTGACAGCCGATGAATTCTATCAGGCTGAAATTGCCAAAATGGAGAAAAAACAGCAAGCACTTGCAGAAAAAGAAGCTAGAAAAGTGGAGAGAGAAAGAAAAAACAAGACCGAGAGGAAGAGAAACGACAAAAGGATATACAAAAGCTGCTGAAGCAAAAGGAAAAGGAAAACAAACAAAAGCAACAGCAAATTGAGAAGAAGGATGCCAAAGCAAATAATAAAAGGAAGGCAAAGGATTTGGTTTGTGAAGAGTATGACAGGGCGGATCCAAATAATTACTGTGCCCAC
The DNA here is from genome assembly GCA_020152595.1 of Chiridota heheva. NCBI lineage: Eukaryota > Metazoa > Echinodermata > Holothuroidea > Apodida > Chiridotidae > Chiridota > Chiridota heheva. The sequence goes on along the minus strand of JAIGNY010003419.1, from coordinate 131,189 downwards.
TGTGATGAGTTTTACTTGGACGACGATGAAAATGAGAATTGGGAGGCACTTCTATGTGTGAGATATATGTACATGTGCTGCCCGAGCAGTTGCCTTTTTTCATAATTTTCGTAGTGCTAAAAAATCCAATCTCTCATACTGCTGGTCTAAAAAAATTCACTTATTTTCATACTTCAGGTATCAAAATCACTTATTTATATACAGCAAGTATAAAAAATAACCTATTTTCGTACTGCAGGTATCAAAAATTACTTATTTTCATACTGCATGTGCGCTCTGAATCTCTGAGATTAGAAATGATTACATACATGTACATAACTGACATAATCCACTTACGCAAACTGAAGCAAAGTCAATGGGCTTCAACGTGTTTTCAAAAATTTGCCCAATAATGTTGCGAAAATTGAAATTTACTGGTCATTGGTTAGTTAAAATTGTACCAGCATCGGTTATTACCTAAGAGGTCTTGTCATTCTAATTTTTTGGAGTTTCTTGATGATGTTACTAAACTAGTTGAATCTGGTCATAATGTGGATGTTATCTATTTAGATTTCCAAAAAGCATTTGATAAAGTTCCGTTAGGCAGGCTCATGTTGAAAACAAGAGCGCTTGGTGTGAAAGGAAAGTGTGCCAGTTGGATACATTATTGTTAGTTGACAGGTCAGTTAATGGTGAAGTATCTCAATCGAAGAAGGTTACAAGTGGTGTTCCTCAGGGTTCTGTATTGGATCCGCTTCTATTCTTAATCTTCATTAATGATATTGATGTTTCCCTTGGCTCCAGGATTTGTAAAATTACTGACGAATACTAGGCGTACAGGATTGTTGATGATGCTAGGGATTCTTCACTGTTGCAAACTGATCAAGATAAGTTAGTTTGTTGGTCCCAAATGTGGCAGATGTCATTCATTGTTGATTAATGCAAAGGTTTTCATTTTGGTCAGAGCAATTTGGCTTTTGATTACTGCATGGATGGTTCAAATCTTGGTTGTGTCGGTCAAGAAAAGGTTCTGGGTGTTTTCATTAATAGCAGTATGAAGACTTCTATAAAATGTGCTTTATCAGCTGCAAGGGAAAATAGGATGCTTGGCTTAATTAGAATACATTTTTGTTTTTTTGGTAGAGAGGTTCTTAATTTGCATACGTACTTAGTCAGGCTTCACCTTGAGTATGCTATTCAGGCATGGAGTCCCTTTTATGAGAAGGATAAGTTCATTTTGGAGCAGGTTCAGCGAAGAGCCATTAGACTTATTTCCAAAGTAAGGAATCTCTTTTATGAATCTAGGTTGTGAATTCTTGGTTTGACCACGCTTGAATTGAGAAGAGTAGGGGCCTACGTGGCAATTTGATTCAGATTTTTAAATTCCTATCTGGTAGTGATGCTTCTTCCTGTTATTTCTTGCATGTTTCAGCTAATCCTCGTGTGACACGTGGTAACAGTTTGAAGCTGACTTAAGAGTTCTCACTGGTAGATATTCGGCGTTTTAACTTTTTGCAAAGAGTTGTTAATGAGTGGAATGGTTTGCCTTAGTGGGTAGGCAGCTCCAATTCTCTTCACAATTTCAAATTCAACAATGATAATTTCTTTACTAACTGGGGCGTTTTTGATAATTTTATTTTGTTGTGGTGGTGGTGTTAGTTTTGGCTTTTTATGGGGTGACTAACCTTTTAAGCCCATCATCTTGTTATGTGATGTTATTAACAGATTCATTGTACCTTCTTGCTAGATTTTCGTGTCGGGCAAACAGTCACCCCCCCGCCCCCTCTCCTTTCGAATAAGATGGTCCCGTACCTCCATGATATATACTGTACAAATAATAAACACATGCTGGGAGAAATGTGTAAAAGGCAGAAAGGCAGGAGTGCAGCTTCATCATAAGCAAGACACCCATCGTGTAAAGACTGAACATATAAAATAGCTATATGTGCGCAAGCGCGTGAAATTTTCAATCTTTGTTGACGATCTATAGGACGAGATACTTGTGTTACTTTCTGGAAAGTTTCTTCAACAAAAAGGAGGGGTGAGTCTGTGGGTTCTATCCGTCTCTCAGGGATGCCACTTTGCCTCTGGTAAATCATTTTGTTGGCTAATGCTGGATCCTTGCTCCCGGTCGGAACCTTATACCACCGTTTCCTTCTATATAAGATTTTCATTGTTGACTCCCCCCCCCCCTTCCCCTCCCCACTACACACACATACTTTAGGTAGGTAAATCCTGGCTATGGTCATTTTACACAGCGCCAGGTACCCTGAGCAGTTTTACTTTTGCAATGACAAAAGGCAAAATACGACATTAATTTGCATTACAAGTCTGCAAATTATTAATTATTGGGAGGAGGAGGGAGGGAGGAGAGAGAGGGGGAGGGGAGGGGGGAGGGGGAGGAGAGAGAGAGGGAGGGAGGGGGTGGTAAGCCTACCACCCCCGGTTCCGACTGCACCAAAAACTTAATGGGGCCAGGAACTACAGTGCCTGAGAGCACATATAACTGAAGAGCACTGTAATGAATTCGTTTTTGGACCATCATGTTTCTTTCATGTGGGCCATAATAAAGATGAACGTGTTTTAAACATTTTACTAATTCTTTAATGGAAGACTGTATCAGTGATAATCAAATACAGGGCCTGACAAAGGTTTGCGATCGGAGAGGAGGGGTGAGAGGATAATAAAGATGCACGTTGTTGACTCTTTAACTAATCTTTTAATGGAAGACTGTATCAGTGATAATCAAATACAGGGCCTGACAGGGGGCTTACAAGGGGAGGTGCTTAATAAAGTGAACGTGGTTGACCATTTAACTATTTCTATTTTATGAAAAACTGTATCAGTGAGAATCATAATACAGGGCCTGACAGGAAGTTTTCGATCGAGAGGAAGGGGAGGGGGTGGGGGAGGTGGGGGGGAAGGAGGGGGTGGGAGGAAGGGGGCGCAAATGATAAGATGAACGTGGTTGACCATTTAACTAATCTTTTAATGGCAGACTGTATCAGTGATAATCAAATACAGGGACTGACAAAGGTTTGCGATTGAACGGGGGAGGGGAGGGGGAAGGAAGGGGGGGGGGGGCTTAATAAAGACGAACGTGGTTGTCCATTTAACTAAGTTTTTAGTGGAAGATTGTATCAGTGATAATAAAATACAAGGCCTGACAAGAGATTTGCGATTGGAGGAGGGGGCGGGGAAGGGGGGGAGGGGATATAAAATAGGGGCTTGCTAGCAGAGGCGTAGGAAGTAGGGGAAGCTACCCCCTCTGAGAAAGGATTTCACTTGCCTGGTTGCATGCTTTCTGTACGGTTGGGAGGTAAAATTGGGAAATAATTGACATAAACTTGATCAAACTTGGTAAAATGATTTGAAATGTGGTGAAATTTGGCAAACATTTTATGAAAAATGAAGAAAATTTCCCGAAACTTGATGGAGAGTTCCCGATTGAGCAGATAACGTCTTTTAAAAACTTAACAGCGCAATTTGTCCGCTTTTAATCCAAACATTTTTGGGGCTCATTGACGTGCCCTTCTCCAAATTCTTTGTTAATTTCAAAAAGTGCCCATTTACAGAGAAATATTAAAAAACAAGTCCCCGTATCTTTTTTATTGACCGAGTGAAGAAAGTAGCAAAAACACAATTTGGTTTGAGAAAGCTACCAAAGTTTCTTTAGTGGGGCACCTTTAATTTGGTTTGTTGATGTTTAACAGCACCGCGACAGTCAAATGTGACAAGAAGGTGTAAAACAATTAAGGGGGAAATTTAAGGGGAAAAGGGTGAAAAATTAAGGTGAAAAGAAAGGGGTGTGTAAGATTAGGTGTAGAAGGAATGAGAAAGGTAGATTAGATATGGTGGAAGAGGTTTTTGTTGCGGAGGAAGTTGATAGTGTTGGAGGAAGAATTGCTCTTGAATAGATCCGAGTGAGGAGAGGAGAAGAGACCTGGAATTCAGGTATAAAAGACAGGTTAAGAGGATATGCTTGATGGAGAGGTCGGTGTTGCAAGTGGGGCAGGGGAGCCAGAAAGGAGATGGGAATGGGTGAGAGAGGAGTGGCCAAGGTGGATGCGGGTAACAACGATGTCTTCCCTGCGATAACGACTGTGCAGGGGGGTGTTGGTCCCGACTTTGGATTGATGGTGTAAAGTTTGTTACTGGTTCGTGATTCCAGGAGTCTTGCCAGGTCTTATTGATGTAATTAAAGATAGAGAGACGGAGGTCCAAGTGCCTAATTGGAAAAAGAGAAAGATATCATTTGAGCCAGGGACAAACTTGCAATGGAGACCCTTGCCACTGACTTGCTGACGACGAAGTGTAAATTTGGAATATCATGTCTAATGTATACTAATATACTGAGTTAAATTTCTTTTTAGCAGGAAAATGATGAAAATCCTTCTGGACCACCTAAGGACCTCTTATTTGCTTTTCACAATATTGAGTGATCTTGATACACAATTTTTAGAATTTGCCCAATGAAAGCCCTAAATATATCATTACATTGATCTAATATTTTCATCGCTGCAAATTTATTCCAAAAAAAGGAGAAAAAAAAAGTTCACCAGTAATTTTCAGACCGATTAAAGTTAAGAAATTTCCCACCAATTTTGATTGTCCCTAAAGCTGTATTATACTGCTGTCGTACATGCTTTCAACAATTGCCAGTCAGATTCAAACCAATTCATCAATTGCTGAATGGATTGCCGTGCAATAAACAATTCAACACCATTTAACGATTCTATTAATTTATTGATTAGACAAAAATAGCAATCAGCATTCTCTTTGGTTTGATTTGTTGTTTAACGGCACCGCGACAGTCAGAGTCAAATGTGCCAAGATGGTGTTAAAAAATTAAGGTGTAAGACTAGGGTAGAGAGGAGATGGAGGATTTAAGAAGGGAAAAAAGGGTGAATTTGGGAAAGGGTGAATTCCTCAGCATTCTGTATGCTGAAAAGGTATCAGACTGTTAGATAAATATATGATTAATTATGGTATATTTATTTGAAACATAATTGTTCGGTGTAATGTTTAGTATCGGGCATGTGAAAGAAACAAATACTTTGATGTCTCTTTTATCAACATTTTTGAAATAAATGCATTATGTACCAGTGCTGATGTAATTCACTGAACAGTTGAAAAACAGCAGAGGGATTGCACCTTGTAAATAATGATAAGATAAAGATAATCCTAAAACAAAGACATGAAGAAACACGCACACACACCTGGAGACCTTTACATTGATACACATATATTGTTTTGCTTTCATATACATTACTTTCAAATATAATTGATATTTCCATAGAGTGGGCAGAGCCACTGATACAAAGAAAGAGTCTGTAAATGGGTTAATAGGAAAGGTGGTGGGAGAGGTCGTGTCACAAAACCAAGTTAAAATCAAATGCAAATTGGAACACAATTTTTGCGACCCTCTTAGACTAGTACATACGCTTTTTGTTGGTTAATAGATTTTATAACAATAATATTCCGTAAGAATAATATTCTGTAATAATAATATTCCGAAGAATAATATTCCGTAAGAATAATATTCTGTAATAATAATTAAAAATAATATTCCGTAATAATAGTATTGTATTAATGATAATATTCCGTAAGAATAATATTCCATAATAATAATATTCCGTAAAAATAATATTCCGTAAGAATAATATTCTGTAATAATAATATTCCGTAAAAATAATATTCCGTAATAATGATATTAATAATATTCCGTAATAATAATATTCCGTAATAATAATAATCCGTTATAATAATATTCCATAATAACAATATTCTGTAATAATAGTAACAGCTTCTATTTTCAAAATGGATTTCTATTGTCAAAATAGACTGGAATAAAGCCTTCACATTACCGTTATACTCCATTTTTGGTACTTGATAAACTACGTACCAAAAAAGCCAAAAAGAAATTGTGTTAGCTATTCTGGTACAGAGTTTTTTAAGTACCAAAAACGGAGTATAATGGCAATGTAAAGGCTTTATTCTAGTCTATTTTGTTTGTTTGTTTGTTTGATGAAGGCTTAACGGCACCACAACAACTAAGGTCAAATTGTGCCTGAGAGGTCAGATCATTCTAGAGGTAGGAAGTAAAGGAAACAGGGGGAGAATGAGACAAATTTAAGGACAAAAGGTCAGAAAGCTGTGATTGTGAGGGGAGGTGCATGGTTGAAACAAAAACAAAATAGAGAGGGGGTGGAAGAGGAGAATTAAATATGGTTGTAGAGGGAGGCATGATGAAGGAAGGAGATTATTTTATCCGGAGGATTTTTCTGGAAGAACTCAGCAATTGAGTTGTAGGGAGCGAGTGAAGCTCTGGGAAGGTTGTACAGGGGGCAAGCAAGGAGAACGTGATGGATTGTGAGGGTGCAATGGCAATTGTTGCAGAGGGTTTGGGGGAAGCCAGTAAGGAGGTGGGAGTGGGTGAGATGAGTGTGACCAATGCTAAGACGGGTAATATGAACGTCGTCAATACGAGAGAGGTTGTTGATGGTGGCTTTGATCGGAATTGTGGGCTGAATGACTTGGAGTTTGTTATCAATTTGGGACTTCCATGATGTTTGCCAGCGGTCCCGAACAAGGGAAGCGATTAGCGGTTTGATGTCAGAGAGGGTTTTGGGAAAAGGGGCAGGGAGGAGGGTGAGGGCAAGCTTAGCGGCTGCATTAGCCCTGTCATTACCCGGGATGCCAACATGGCTGGGTATCCAGAAGAAAAGAATACTTTTCCTGCAGAGGGTTGGAGAAAGGAGTTTGCGGAGGAGGAGGTGGCATGTGAGGTTATCCCATTTAAGGTTGAGTAAAGAAGTAAGAACAGCCTTTGAGTCGGAGAAAATAACAAAGTGGTTGAGCGGGGAGTATTCAATAAAGTTGAGGGCAAGGAGAATGGCCTTATAGCCTCGGCTGAAAAAATGGATGAGTAGTCTGGGAAGTCTGCTACTGAGGGTGATGTCTTGGATGACGGCAGCAGCAGCTGTCTTGTTGCCCTCCTTGGACCCATCAGTATAGATGAGGGTGTAATTTGAGAGTTGGTCTTTGACTTGGTTGTGGAGATTGATGAAGAGGTTAGGATGAGTTTGAGCTTTGTGATGAGTGGAGGGCCCAGGTGGACAGAAGGGAGGGGGTGGCCCAAGGAGGAAAAGTGGGCCAGGAGAAGGTGCCGAGAGTGGTGGGGTTGATGCCGAGATGGAAGAGGTCTGATTTAATGCGTAAGCTGAAGGGAGGGGGTAGGGTTTTAGTCCTATCAAAAAGGGTGGAGAAATTGGGGTACCTAATGAGGCTGTAGACAGGGTTCTGGGTGTTTTGACAATATACATCTATTTTGAAAATAGAAGCTGTTTATTCCATAATAATAATATTCCGTAATAATAATATTCCGTAATAATAATATTCCATAATAATAATATTTCGTAATAATAATATTCCATAATAATAATATTTCGGTATCTACTTTTCCCACCATTTGATCAAAACAGCTGAAGAACGTCAGCAACCTGTATTCCTAAACCTAGGTTCTTTCAGGGACTTAAAATTCAATTTGCAGATTGATTTTACTCATCTTCCACAATGCATGTAGTATAAATACACAACGCATTATGTTACATGTACATCAAATAATCCCCAAAAATGTATCTTTGGAGCTGGGTGTAGGTGACAGGGTTTTTCTTCCAAAAGATAAAAATTATATTTGATACAATAATATAGTCAACATAAAATATACATTCCTTCACACATTTAAAACTTTTTTTTTAAACATGAAAACATAAAAAAAACTATGCAAAATGTTCTCTTGTACATACAAGAGTACCATACTTTCCAGTATGCCTTTTTCTAAAATATCGTTTTCAAACTTGTCAGAAATATGATAAATGTGACTGAGGTAATCAATATCCCTTAAAATAAAATTTCAACTCCAAATCAAGCAAGTTACATACTCCCTACAAATATATAAAGCAGAAATTCATCATGGTGCTGAATAACTGTTTTGATAAATGTTATCAAGTTTGCACTTGAATAACTGTTTTGATAAATGTTATCAAGTTTGCACTTGAATAACTGTTTTGATAAATGTTATCAAGTTTGCACTTTGGAATGTCATTTATCGTTACTTTTAAACATATGATAATAACCTCTGCACTTTACACTTCAAAATAATTTATGTTTTTTCTCAATATTGTCTACCAACATCGGTTTTTACAAGAGAATGAAGCATATAATATGTAACATAAATAAAATACCGAACCTTTGAATTAAAACTCACACTATTTATAACATTGAACAATAAACACCACTTTGCAATTATGCGTAAGTTCCTGTCATATATACAAAGATCCGATGCTGTAAGTTTGACCTTTTTAATATTTCCTCTCTTCACTATTTCTGACAATATTATAACTTTTTAATATCACGCTGACTATTTTAATTTTTCTTAAATCTTTTCTATATCAAACTTCAATAAATACAAAACACGAGCATTGTAAAGCGATAAGTTCCCCTTGCCACAAACACATACTCTGTATGCACAATGCTAACCCCTGTCCACTTCTTTTATTCTGAACTGAACAGTTTTAAAATGGTCACAATATCACTTATTGTTTTCAAGTTATGACATTGCATTATGACATGCATTTTCATGCATCATCAAAATGTGATGATGCATGAATGGGAATACAGCTAAAAGAGTTTTATGTAATACTTTATATTTCTTCCCCAAATATCAAATATCAAAGGTTCTTAAATTGTGTTCTACTGCTAAATCTGGGTCAAAGTTATTCTACCAAATATCCTGTTCCCTATAGCAATTGTTTCTATTCAAAATATTATGAGAAAGGTCCTAAAAACAATAAGCTAACCTGAGCAATATTGTTGCTAAGGTTATTAATCACAAAATAATGCTCAATTCATGCTAATGAGATATCTGATTATTAATTTGATGTAAAAGGGTCAATTTCCGAGCACTTTCATTGGGAATTGTTTTAGTATATTTTACACCGTAAAGATCATGTTGTTGCTACCTGTCCCTATATATTCATTTTACGAATCTAACTTCCACATACACTCTTCCATCCCTCTGAAATTAATCCCCATCTTATACCAAGCCCAGCATCGTTACCTCTCTTCAATCCTTCTGAAATTAATCCCCCATCTTATACCAAGTCCAGCATCGTTACCTCTCTTCCATCCCTCTAAAATTAATCCCCCATCTTATACCAAGCCCAGCATCATTACCTCTCTTCCATCCCTCTGAAATTAATCCCCATCTTATACCAAGCCCAGCATCATTACCTCTCTTCCGTCCCTCTGAAATTAATCCCCATCTTATACCAAGCGTAGCATTGTTACCTCTCTTCCATCTTTCTGAAATTAATCCCCCATCTTATACCAAGCCCAGCATCATTACCTCTCTTCCATCCCTCTGAAATTAATCCCCATCTTATACCAAGCCTAGCATCGTTACCTCTCTTCCATCCTTCTGAAATTAATCCCCCATCTTATCGTTACCTCTCTTCCATCCTTCTGAAATTAATCCCCCATCTTATACCAAGCCCAGCATCGTTACCTCTCTTCCATCCTTCTGAAATTAATCCCCCAATCTTATACCAAGCCCAGCATCATTACCTCTTTTCCATCCCTCTGAAATTAATCCCCATCTTATACCAAGCCCAGCATCATTACCTCTTTCCATCCCTATAAAATTAATCCCCATCTTATACCAAGCCTAGCATCGTTACCTCTCTTCCATCCTTCTGAAATTAACCCCCCATCTTATACCAAACCCAGCATCGTTACCTCTCTTCCATCCCTCTGAAATTAACCCCATCTTATACCAAGCCCAGCATCATTACCTCTCTTCCACCCTCTGAAATTAATCCCATCTTATACCAAGCCCAGCATCGTTACCTCTCTTCCATCCCTCTAAAATTAATCCCCATCTTATACCAAGCCCAGCATCATTACCTCTCTTCCATCCCTCTGAAATTAATCCCATCTTATACCAAGCCCAGCATCGTTACCTCTCTTCCATCCCTCTGAAATTAATCCCCCATCTTATGCCAAGCCCAGCATCGTTACCTCTAAATTCATTGACATGCAACATTAATACATAAATAATCTATACAATCTTGATGAAAAATATTTAAACTTTTCACCATTTGTCACTTAAAACACTCAATAAAAAAACTAGAGAAACTTACAACAACCATGCTCTGGTTCCTCTATTGCCGCTCACAACGATCCTCCCATTTGGTTCATTATATGTCAGAATAAGTTTAACTTGTACATGTAGCCTTTCATTTGACAAGCAGTACTGAAATGCTCATATTTAACTTTTTATTGACCGACCACATTTGGGATGCAATGAAATTATGTTTGAATTGAGCTTGATGATGCTTTCATGTATAAGATCATTGGTAATTAATTTTCTGTTTGAGTCAAGTTTAAGCCAAGTTAGTCGATATAGGCCCATGATATACAAATATTGGCAATGGGTGTGGCAAAGGTCAGTCTTATTAGGAATAAGATCTATAGTTTTGCCAACTACATTGGAAACAACATTACAATTTTCTGCCATGATTGAAAATTGTGGTCACATTTTATTCCTAAAAACTAAAAACAAAATAGTGGTTGCTTAAGATAACACTTTTTAGTATTTCTTTAACTGAATATAAAGGGATGGCAGACCTGTAAAAGTCTCAAAATTGCCATGAAAATTTTATATAGGTCTACATTCATTTTACTTCATTAGAAAGATTGTTCGCACAACTCTTTGTAAAAGTTATTCAAGACAATTTTGATTTTTTTTCCATTTGATAACATTAAATGAAGATATAGAGCTTTACATGCTTGCAGGTACATAATAAGCATATTAATATATCAATATTTGGCTTCTTATATAAATAGTAATTTTTCTGAAAGTCGTTCACATTTTTGATGAAAATTTGGTCTTTTAGCATACACAAACTTCACCTCTTTAATGAATTACTAGTGTATGCAAAAGAAAAGTATGCATAGATGCAACGTTTATATGCATTAATACACATTTCATACACTCTACTTAAACACACAAAAGTGTATGTACACATCTACACTATCAAGTTGCATAACAGGTATACGGCCTAATTCATGCATCAGGAAAAATCACCTTAAGATGATCATGCATATAGTCTGAGAATATGATTTTTAGTGTAATGAATAGACCATGTCTGTTTTTTGTATATTCATATCACTCATCATTCAGCTAAAAGCTGGTTAAGGTGTAGTTAGATAATATACTTACTACATGGTTGGTATACACAAAAATATGCAAGTATTACCTTGCAAGTAGTGCCTACTGAGTGAGGTGTTTATCTCCCTAGTTAAGGCGAGGCCTTGTTGAAATATATAATAACAAATATAAAATCAAACAGTAATAAATTGGCAAAAAGACAAATACAACAAAAGTAACAAACCATGAATTAAAATGTATGATAAAATCTGAGACATCTAAAGAAGATGTCCACTTTCCAAGTTTTGATGATAGTACTGTGTGAGTATAATATAAATATACAGTACTTCATTCAAATCTTATTTTTAATGAAGCTTGATTTTTAATGTACTTTCAGTGGTGATATGGAATCAAACATGAATGAACTTGGTAATACATCAACAGGTATTTGCAGTCATTCGAATGATCAATTTAGTATTGTGTCGCAGTGCCTTCAAAACTATTCCCGTCATATAGCCTAGCATGAATATTAAACTTTTTAAAAGGTACATTTCTTAGTATTTACATCTACAAATTATGGCCATCCTATATAGGTATGATCTTATATCGTTCAAAATAGTGTAAAAGAACCTTCATTTAGTGGCCCTTGCTTAGTTGAGAAAACACCTAAACTAAACAGTATATATAAACCCCAGAGATAAATCCCAGATCAAATCTAGATTTCATATAAATCACATGCATAACCAGATAAAGACAAGAAATTTATTTCTATATAAAATGAACATTCAATCAATTTGATATATACCTTGATGTGGTCATATCAGTGTAATTAACTATTACCCAGTAATGCTTTCTTTAATTTTGGATGACCTTACTTCAGTGGATTTATGGTTCAAATTAGTAGGTAGGTCTAGGCCTAGTGGCTGAAAACATGAATCATATGTGCAGTTTTTTTAACCGATTCAGGTCCTTAAATTTACGGCAGTAGGCTAGGCCTAACGTTATAAATTTTGAGTTTGACAAATTTGATGAAAGTGTTGATTTAGGCCTAATACTTAGATTACAATAACTGATTAATCGAATTCGTATTTTTATGCGTGAACGCTATTACTGGCCTTTGTTAGAAAAGAAAGAAAACAAGCTGGAGCTTTGTTTACTTGCAAAACAACAAATTTTTAGTTAAAATCACAAACAGCTGTGTAGATTACTCCCATACTATTCTGCGTAGAAATTATTGACTAAACTCAAGCGTTTTGTACGATTTTAATAATGAATTACGGTGAGAATAAACAAAATTACAATAATTAACAGATAGTCGATCGAGCACAATATGCGTAATTTCCGTGCATACAATTTTTCCGCACTGTGCCTACCAATGTGCCTGCGCTTGTAAAGTTCCCAGAAGGTAAACAACTTTTAAATTATGTCTATAGGCTTCAATGGAGCAAGTAATTAGTTTTGTGCTACCAGGCCCACTTTTCTTTTCGGCAGTAATTCTGCGAAGTAATCTTCATAATGGGTACGTCTCAGAGCGGTTATCAAACTGTTGGTGACGTCCAAACTTCCAGATATCAAACAGAGCCTATCCCGTATACTTCGTATTCAGTGGAAAGACAAGATGGTATAATTGATCTAGGCCTATCATCATGTATGATATTAAGTTCTAAGTAGGAAATCAGAGCTAAGCATGCTTTTTATGCATAACCAGTTCCACTAGTTTTTAAAATAATGCAACTTGGGTTCATCATGCTATTCTGAATCTAAATCGGTCAAGTCGGCAAAAATCCTTTAAGAGGACATGAACGCCAACCGAGCGTAAAAGTATAAGTTTAAAACAAAAAAAAACTAGTTAGCAATACAAGTGTTAGTAAGTTTAGCTTTGAAACTGTTGAGACTTTGTGCATGTACAATGTCTGACGGTAAAGCATTCCAATCCTTTAGTGTGTGAGAGAAAAACGAGTGTTTATATAAATTCTTTTTAGCATAGGGAACCTGAAAAATATGGTCATGATTATTTCTTGTATTAGTTATGACGGTGGGGATAAGTTCATCTTTATTGATGGCGACAAGATTGTTATTGATTTTATATAGCATATGTAGTCGGGTGTTGTATTTTCTTGTTTTTAGCAGGGGCCAATCTAATTTATGAAGCATATTTTTTACACTTATAAGAGTAGTCTGCCATACAGAACCTGGCTGCTCTCCTTTGATAATAGATTCAAGTTTATCCACATCGCACTGGTGATGGGGGTCCCAGACTGCTGGTGCGTACTCAAGTACGCATCAGCAATAGAAGTCGCACTATTTATATTTGATTGATTTGGGACAAAGGTGGTTTTAAGAAATTAGGATTAGAGGAGTAAACATCTTGGGAGGGGGGAGGACTTGGGAATCATTTTCATTTTAGGTCTATGATATAAAGCAAAAAATAAATGATTATTATTAGTGAATATATAAGCCTAACGTTAGGCTAGCCTACAGTATAATATATATATATATATATATATATATATATATATAAATATATATATATATTATATATATATGTATTACAAACAAAACAAATTATAAAAATGATAATGTCTCTAGCCATATATATATTATTTTAAAATAAATATATATAAATATATTTATATGTATATATATATTATAATATATATATATATATATGATATATATATAGTATATATATATATATTTTTTTGTGTGGGGAGGAAAGTAGGGGAATTGGAATTCGCCGTCTGGCATCTGTTAATTCTTTTGACAAACCGAAAACCCAATTCACTGATTAGGACGGGTTGCAGCTGCACAGAATGTAAAATATGAGTGATATTTTGCAAAGTTGTGAGGAATTTCTGGTTTATCAAAATGTTTCGCAGACGGAAAATGCACCTGTTTCCCATGTAGACCACACTTGAAATGGCAACCATAGGGGTCATTAGCGAATAGGCTGCATAGGTAAAACTTCAAATTTTGTTGATTTTTATCATTTCAAAACTCTTGCATCCCTGATCATGAAAGTCTTCTTAAAAATCATTTGCAAGATAAATTCCATAACAATCACATTTCCTGCCAAAAATATTCAAAAACTCATCCTTGGGTGCAAAATCAGGAAAAATTTGATACTTTTGGAAGCCTTAAAAATGAAATTGCAGTCTTTTTTTTAATACAAAAATCGAATGAAGTCCCACTATTTACATCTGATACAAATCTGAAAATTGGGGTGAAAATATACCCTTCTATACATATTTTGACTTGTTTAGTCATTTATTAATTAGTAGCTGAATGAATTTTATAGTGGTTGCAAACAATAGGCTGTTTTAAGTCTAGCATGGTTTTCAAAATAGCTTCATATTTCCCAGATTTTGCACTCAAAGAGGAAAGTATTCAACATTTTTTGCAGGGAATGTAATGGATTGTTAACAAATTTATCTTGCAATTTTTAAGAGTTGCATGTCCAGGGATGCAAGAGTTTTGAAATAAGAATAAAAAATCAACAGATTAGGGTTTTTTCTATGCAGCCTAGCACTAATGATGATTACCATTTCAAGTGTGGCCTATAGCAAGCCACCCATCTTCATACCCCAACTAGCTCTTCATTCCAAACTTAAGAGGGTTAATAAAAATATCAAAAGCAGGAATCCTGCAACCGCTCTCTCAGACCATTGTTGTCAAGCTGATGAATGCTTTTTCATTCTTACAAACACCAATTTACAGTCGCAACTGCAGGGAGGACATTGTTATCACCCGTATCTGCTTCGGCCACACCTTTCTCACCCACTCTCACCTACTCTTCTGGCTCCCCTGCTCCTCTCTGCCCTACATGCAACTCCGATCTCTTGATCAAGCATATCCTCTTAACCTGTCCCATTTACCTGAACACCAAATCACACCTCTCCCCTTCCATCTCCATTTCCGATTTTTTCAAGAACAATTCTACCTCCAACTTCATCACCTTTCTCCACAACAACAATTTATTCCACCTGATCTAAACCTTCCCTTTCCTTCCCTTCTCTGCCTAATCTTTCTTTAACTTAACTTCTTTCCCTTATTCATGTTCTCTCCTTCCTTCCCTATATCCCTCCTCTTTCCTCTCTGTCCTAACTCAAGCACATTAGTTTTTAACACCTTCTTGGTACATTTGACTCTGACTGTTGTAGTGCCGTTAAACATCAACAAACCAAACCAATTTACAGTAGGCTTCAATTTATATGATCACTAATTGCTGATAAATACTACTATAACTCAACTAGAAGACAAATTTGATATTAGAGTGACCAAGAATGAAGTGAAGCATATAAGTAAACCTCAAGAAGGCTTGACATGGCTAAACTGATGTAAGCCTATAATATAATATCATAAAAATCTGCCTAATTTCATGCTAAAATATTAAGCAAATCGATAATGTGATTAATTAAAGTGTGCATGATCATGATTTATATTTCTAAAACCAACAGGTCGTAGAGGGTCTCCCAACCAAGATTTCTCCCAGTTTCGCAAGGGAAAACGTCATCACCTCGCCATGATCCGCAACTTTCAACATCCACAGGACATCACATTGTGGTGGTGGCTGATGGTGCAGCACCCACCATGGAGGATACCATGCAGATGGAGCTCCAGAAATTACGGGACATTCCCACTTTCTTGCCAATCTTTAAAGGAACCTCCAATATTTCCCAGGTGGAGGATTCAGCGCAAATAGAGAAAATGGATTACAGGTTATTATAGATTCTAAATGCTTGTTTTTACATTCTTATATCACTCTCTCAGAGATTGGAGGTAATTTTTGTATCTCCATATTTTCACTTTGAAGTGTGGCTATTGAAGCCAGACACTGTGGGTAAATGGGAAGGGGGGGGAGCTAAGTGTGTTACAATCATGCTAAAGG
This sequence comes from Chiridota heheva, assembly GCA_020152595.1. Lineage (NCBI taxonomy): Eukaryota > Metazoa > Echinodermata > Holothuroidea > Apodida > Chiridotidae > Chiridota > Chiridota heheva. The sequence goes on along the minus strand of JAIGNY010003419.1, from coordinate 115,110 downwards.
GTGCAATAATCAGATCCAAAGGGTCATTCAAGGAGACATAAAGTCTCATACAATCATTATTTCATATGATAGAGGATACTAATCTTAACCAACTGCCCCAAACAGCAAGTCAAAATCTGATTCCTATCTCAAGTTATTCATGTTTGAAGTCAACAAATGGAGGCTGCCATTTTGTTCAATTCTGTATTGAAATATTGTGCATGATGACATGATTATTTCTTTATAAATGTGTTTAAAGTTTTTTTCCAAATTGATGTGACAAAGTTTTAACAGCATGTTTTGATAATTTGATGTGTACACAAAAATGCCCTTGACCCTTACCAATTTTTTTTTTTAAATTCATGAGCTAGAAAACTTGAGGTAGATTATAAAGCAATACAAAGCATTCCAACATCCTGCTGGGCTGATGACATCATATTCTACATGTTTTGAAATAAAAATGGCAGCCACCATGGTACTATTTTGTAGCAGCATTAAAGTTTTTAATAATTACAAGAAATGTGTTAGATTTCTTCGTGAGGTATGGAACTTGGTCAGAAGATGATTTGTTATTTTTAATTCTATCATATGAAATAAGGATTATATCAGACTTTATGTCTACTTTAAGAACTGTTGTAATCATTCAAAACAAACAGGAATATTTCCTGTTTAAGTTTTGGACTAAATCCCTATTTTCCAATATTATAAAAGCCAAGAGAAAGCATGTTGACGTTTGAATTGTCAGAATGTAGCAAAATATGTAAAAATGTACCCATACTGTCCAACATTTGGAAGACAATACCCCCTAAAGTATGTAAAATAGTCACTTGAGAGAAATAACTCTTTGTGTCTTTGTCTGTTTGTCCATTAGGGCATTTTAAAAAGTTATGGAATTGAGTTTGCATCCAAGTTGGTTCCATCATGCGTATAATAAGTCACATTGCATTCCTCCATGCCAAAAGTCACTAAATAAAACTTTTTTATCGAAACAAATTTCTGTTGATTTTATTCTCACTATACCCATTACCATTCTTTCAGTGTTGGACTTTTTTTTTCTACCTCTTTCTGAAAAGTTAGGTTGAAGCAGGCTTGTGTCATTTATTGTTGTCAGGTACTTTAATTTGATGAGCTGAGTGGTCATTCATTGCATCATTACTTACATGACAGGAGACAGTCAAGAGAAGCAGATGACAAAACATACTCAAAGTTGATGTAGTTTATAACTAGACATAATTTATAGGTTAGTGTGAGAGGTTAGGGGAGGGAATTCTCTAACTTTTATAAAACAAATTCCAATTTGTCTTTTTTAATCTTATTTTAATAATTCTGTAAATTTACTGGGAAGGTTTGTTCCTCTTCCTCCCACCTCCGATCATACTGTAGTTTCTACAGCAGAATTGCTATGTAAAACAGCATCTGACACAGCAAATTTCTACTTCTAAAACTCTCTTACATTTTCAATAATATCTGTTTATTTCAGGCAATTGCTGGCACTTTGCACTCGTTACCAGCAACATCTCAAGCAATGTGCTGAGGCTGTGACCTTTGACCAGAACTCGCTGACATCAAGAATTAAAGAAGTAAGTGTAGGAAACTGCGGTATAAGGATGTTTGAGCTGACATCATGAGGTCACATGACTTTATTTACATCGCCATTTTGTAGGGAAAACTGCTGTACACTTACATACATTTGCATGTTGTATATAAGATTAGTTTTGTAAGTAGTATGCCGGAATCTTGCTGTGTCGTTGGTTGCACTAACTAATAGACCTGTTTAGAATCCACTGATTAAGATTACTTGAAGTACTTGGAAAGTAATTTTTCTTTAAAATAACATTTTATATTAAAAGAATAATTCATCTGGCCAGTTCATTTTAACCAGCGCATTTTTACATGCCCAGTATGTGTTTTACATGCCCAGCATGTGTTTTACATGCCCAGCATGTGTTTTCATCACCAGCGCATGCTAGCGCATATTTTCGATCGAGTTTGTTTGTTTTACGTGTGATGTTACTGAGCTGTGTGAAGATCAGACATGTGAAATACTTAACGCCCAAAGCTCTCCCCTGCAAAATGGCTCCCGGTTGAGTTATGAGTCACGTGATGAAATCCCTCTATTGAGTAAGGGGTGATGATTGTAAATTTTATTGAAGAAAAATTCTGGTGAATTTTTATATGAATAATAAAGGACTATTTGTTTTTGGTGCTGATATCATGAATATTAATTAGTAGGCGGAGCTTAATGTAATATTCTGTTAACAAGCTTGTAAACATAATATCTCAACAGCTGTGCAGTGGATTTATGTCATACTGGGTATATGGTGGATGTGTGTTGTTGTCTGTAGATGATCCCTATTGTTTTTGGTGCTGATGTCATGAATATTAATTAGTAGGCAGGGCTAACTTTAAAATTCTGTTAAGAAGCTTGACATATAAACATGATATTTTAATAATCGTCTGGTGGATTTATGTCATACTTAGTATATGGATGTGCTGTTGTTTGTAGATGAGCCCTATTGACTTTGGTGCTGATGTCATGAATATTAATAAGTAGGTTGGGCTAAATGTAAAATTATATGAACAAGCTTGTAAATATGATACCTCAAGATCATTATGGTGGATTTATGCCATACTTGGTATATGGGTTTATTGTGGTCTGTAGATAATTCCTATGGTTTTTGGTGCTGATATCCTGAATATTATTTAGTGGCCGGGCTAAATGTGAAATTATGTTAACAAGCTTGTAAACACGATATTTGAAGATCATTAAGGTTTATTTATGCCATACTTGTTATATGGATGTGTTGTGTTCTGCAGATGATCCCTATTGTTTTTGGTGCTGATGTCATGAATATTAATGAGAAGGCGGGACTAACTGTGAAATTCTGTTTATGCTCATATTTGCACAAACCCATGTCAAATTTAAATCAAACTTGGTATGATGCTGTTGATAAAAGCAAGGATGATACAGGATCCCATAGAATGTAGAGTTGTTGACTTCAATATTATTCATGTCAGGCAGAGGCAAGTACAATTTTTCATCGGTTGTTGTGATTGTGGCTTATAGTTTCTGACACAAATCGTAACGCTTAAACAAAATATACACAAATTACATGTTCCAGTATGATAAATAAACTAAATGTGTAAGAACACAATACTTAAAAATATACGAGAAAAAATATTGATTTTAATGCAACGTTAGCATCGGAACCATGTGAGATTTCTCCCTCTGGTTAGATTTTAAAGCAAGTTAGCTGATGTTGCCTCATGCTCCTCCATATTCCTGTAATTAGTAAGAGATGATGATACATCCATGGTGAAACTCCTGTAATTAGTAAGAGATGATGATACATCCATGGTGAAACTCCTGTAATTAGTAAGAGATGATGATACATCCATGGTGAAACTCCTGTAATTAGTAAAGATGATGATACATCCATGGTGAAACTCCTGTAATTAGTAAGAGATGATGATACATTCATGGTAAAACTCCTGTAATTAGTAAGAGATAATGATACATCCATGGTGAAACTCCTGTAATTAGTAAGAGATGATGATACATACATCGTGAAACTCCTGTAATTAGTCAGAGATGATGATACATCCATGGTGAAACTCCTGTAATTAGTTAGAGATGATGATACATCCATGGTGAAACTCCTGTAATTAGTAAGAGATGATGATACATCCATCGTGAAATTCCTGTAATTAGTAAGAGATGATGATACATACATCGTGAAACTCCTGTAATTAGTAAGAGATGATGATACATCCATGGTGAAACTCCTGTAATTAGTAAGAAATGATGAAACATCCATCGTGAAACTCCTGTAATTAGTAAGAGATGATGATACATCCATGGTGAAACTCCTGTAATTAATTAGTAAGAGATGATGATACATCCATCGTGAAACTCCTGTAATTAGTAAGAGATGATGATACATCCATTGTGAAACTCCTGTAATTAGTAAGAGATGATGATACATCCATGGTGAAACTCCTGTAATTAGTAAGAGATGATGATACATACATCGTGAAACTTCTGTAATTAGTAAGAGATGATGATACATCCATGGTGAAACTCCTGTAATGAGTAAGAGATGATGATACATCCATGGTGAAACTCTTGTAATTAGTAAGAGATGATGATACATCCATGGTAAAACTCCTGTAATTAGTAAGAGATGATGATATAACCATCCTGAAACTTCGAATTAGTAAGAGATGATGATACATCCATGGTGAAACTTCTGTAATTAGTAAGAGATGATGATACTACATCCATCATGAAGAGGGAGATGTTATTTGGGAACACTAATGATGTTAGTTGATAAAACTAAAAGAAAGTCCTTTTTGGTGAGCATGCGAAGCATAATGGGAACCTACAGTATGTAATTGCAATTTCGGATGACTGTCCGGTCGTCCACACTTTTTCCTGAGATTTCCTCAGAAATGTTTAAAGTTTTTTGAGAATTCCTCAGAAAATGTTAAACTTTCTTCAGATATCCCAATGGAAGGTTAGGATTTCCTTACAAATGTTAAAGTTTTTCAGAGACACTTAAGACAAGATTGAAGACTTAGTTTCCTTAAAAAGTCTACGAAACATTTGATATTTCCTTAGAAGATAACTGTAAAATGATATAATTTTCCAATATTCTTCAGAGATCCTCAAACGTTTCTCTCATAGCACTGGAAATTTAAAATCCTTAAAATTCTTCAAAATATTTGGGCACCAACGGTTGTATCAGGCATGATTATTAAACTCCACCTTTATCATTGTGTTTATTAGCATAAAGTTGCTACAGTATATGGACTGACCAGACTTTTCTTATTTAGTATGCTCAGTCAGGAAGTGTGACAGGATGTGACTGCATATATGCAGTCACATCCATAGACATAGCGAGGGATGCCATGTGGGACATGGATGGGGGCCATGCGGGACATATGATATAATATATACCATGTGGTATACACCAAGGGCTATATTAGGCATAATTATTTGACCCCGCCTTTTCTTCTTATTCAACAAGTCATTTGCATATAAGTTAATATATGAACTGACACTTTCATACATAGTATGCTCAATCAGGGACTGATAGCTAGGATGAGACATCTTATGGAGCCTATGGGATGTCATGTGGGACATGGGGTGGAATGCCATGTGGGACATGGGGTGGGATGCCATGTGGAACAGGGTGGAATGCCATGTAGGATATATGGTGGAATGCCATGTGGGACATAGGGTGGAATGCCATGCAGGACATAGGGTGGAATGCCATGCTGGACATAGGGTGGAATGCCATGGGATGGGATGTCATTTAGGACATGGGGTGGGATGCCATGTGGTGGGATGCCATGTGGTGGGATGTGATGTGGGACATGGGGTGGGATGCCACGAATAACACAGAGTGTGACATAGGTTGGGATGCCATGTGAGGCATAGGGTAGGAGGCTATGTGGGACATAGGGTAGGAGGCCATGGGGACATGGGATGTGATGCCATGTGGGACATAAAGTAGGATGTCATTGCCAGGGATACCATGTGGAACATATGGTAAAATCCAATGTGGAATGTCATGTGGGACATCAGGTGCGATGCCATGTGGGACATCAGGTGGGATGCCATTGGGGACATAGGGGGAGATGCCATGTGGGACACAGGAAGGATGCCATGTGGGAAATAGGGAGGGATGCCATGTAGTACATATGGTTGGATTAATGTGGGACACACATGTAGGATTGGGTCCATGTAAACATAGGGTCATGTGGGACATGGTGGAATGCCATGTGGGACATATGGTGAAATGCCATGTGAGACATACTGTATGGTGGAATGCCATGTGGGACAAGGCATGGGATAGGGATGTTATGTGGGACATGGGGTGGGATGTTATTTGGCACATGGGATGGGATCCATGTGGGACATGGGGTGGGATGCTATGTGGGTCATAGGATGGGATGCCATGTGGGACATATGGTGGAATGCTATGTGGGACAAGGGATGGGATAGGATGCCATGTGGGAGTTATAGTGGAATGCTATGTGGGACAAGGGATGGGATGGGATGTCATGTGGGACATGGGGTGGGATGCCATGTGCAGACCTGCCAACTAGTACGATTTTGCCGTATTTAATATGGGAAAATGTTGAGAATACAATTGTACGTTTTTGGCACCAGAATACGATTTATTTATTTTTATTTTTATTATTATTATTATTTTATATATATATTTTTTTATTTTTTTTTTTTTTACTCATACTTTTACGCTCGGTTAGCGTTCATGTCCTCTTAAAGGATTTTTGCCGACTCAACCGATTCAGAATCAGATTCATTTGTGGCTGCCGCCAAAAAGTGTGGACTACAAGTTAATTATGCATAAGGCAACCTACCTTAAGCTAGGGCATCCGTGATTGGTGCATGGGATGTAAACAACAATTTTTTGTCCGTGTGTAGCCAATCAGAACGTTGCATACGCGAGATGAATGATTGTCACGGTGCCTATATACAAGCAAAACATGTGGTCCGGTAACTAACGTTACATGTGTAAATTGTAATACACGCAGTTTTAACAGTGTTTCAAGCATGTTGTAATTTGTATTAAGCGGTAATTTGGTGAGTGATATTAATGTTTAAATATGGCTTTGATAATGGTAATTTTTTTTCAGCCACAGTAAACCTTTGTTTTGTACATTTTGTTTGAAAAGTACAGTTTTTTTTATCAAAATACAACTTTTGTAGTTCCAGAATACAGTTTGGTGATCCTAAAGGTTGGTAGGTCTGCATGTGGGTCATGGGATGCCATGTGGGACTTAGTGTGAGATGCCAACTTATAATTGACCTGGTCATATGATATGGGTGTCAATTTGCATGGGCATGTGAACCATGACCATATTTATAGTTCTAGTTAAGATGTAAAATGTTAGTTCATTTTTATTTATTTTATGAGATTAAACCAGACCTGTGACCAAGATTTTTCTCAATGGCAGCACAAACATTTCAAAATAGGACACTGGTTAAATCTCCTTATTCTCTTGTTATATATTTGTCCTGTTTGATTTCATGTAAGGGGCACTACCCCTCCCTTTCCCATGCCTAAGGAAAATAATTCAGATTAGATTGGGGTTGGATGATAATCTTGAAAAATATGGTTGGTATTTTAAGGATAAAACACCAAACTCTATTGAGCGAAACAGTTTATTTACTTTTAAGTGGTCAGAAACAGGATATTACATAGCACCTCCCACATGGACATGTCTCTGCTGATTTAAAACTCCTCCCACATGAACATGTCTCTGCTGAATTAAAACTCCTCCTACATGGACAGATCGCTGCTGATTTTAAGCTCCTCCCACATTGACACGTTTCTGCTGATTTTAAACTCCTCCCACATGGACACATCGCTGCTGATTTTAAACTCCTCCCACATAAACATGTCTCTGCTGATTTGAAACTCCTCCCACAGACACGTCTCTGTTGATTTTAAACTCCCACATGGACATTTCTCTGCTGAATTAAAATTTCCCCCACATACAGTAAACACGTCTCTGCTGATTTGAAACTCCTCCCACATAGACATGTCTCTGCTGATTTTAAACTCCTCCCTCATAATTCCGTTAGGTCATTATATATTTTTACATCTCTGCTGATGTGAGGTGTAAGGCTGAAATGTAAAATTTATTGTAAACACAGCCTTATTAATCAGAAAGCGAAACATCACTGATGTTTTACAGGATTAAGCTCAAATCTTCACTTTGCCTTCAAAGCTTAGATTCAGAGTTGACTTGGTCAGGAGAATGCACATATCGCGGTAGGCCTCAGAGAAGTGAAATTGGACTCCCCCCCTCTATCTATTTAGAATAAGAGCCCTGTGGAATTTGATATACATAAACTTCTGTCTAACAAAGTTATATCCAAAACCTATCAATATCCCAGGATTCCATAAACACATCCATTTGACAATAATATCCAGGAGCCAGGGAGCACAAACATTGTAAAAGAGGGCACTTTGGTAGAGTCTCGTTATACTCTTGTTATTAATTTCGTTCTGTTTGATTTAATGTAAGAGACAGTGACACTACCCCTCCCCTTCTCATGCCTACAGTAAGAAAAATAATTCATTTTGATCGGGGTTGAAGGATTGGAGGGTAATCTTTGAGGACAAAGCCCTTTCTCCTCTCCCCACATTGAAACAGTGGTGCTGGAAATTTTTCCAAAGTGAGGGGACCAAAGCTTGGTGTCTTTGTTATCTAAATATTTTTTGTTTTCATTTTGCTGGATATTAAATGGAATTTAAAATTGAAGAGACCATGCCCTCCCCCCCCCCCCCCCTCTTCCCCCCGGCCTCTTTGCATCTGGTGTCACTATTAAAATTCAATCAATCTTACACAAATAGGGGACATCAGTTACCGGATAAATTTTGTTGTGCCATTTTCTTTTCAGATTGATGTGATAATAACCGGAATAATGACATCATTGCTAGAAAGAAGAAGACGTTTCGATAAACATGCAGAACAGATCCAGAAGATTACAGATATGTCGGTGATGCTCGGAAGAATCCAACACAGCGTGGATGAACTTCTTCCTTTGATGGACAGGTTGAATAGTGTTTTGCCACAAAATGAACAGTTAGAACCGTTTACGATGAAATCTCCACCCAAATCCTGATGGCGGTTCTTGTAGCATATGCAAATAAGTGTTCTAATAAATTGCTGTTAAACGTCATTTGTCCAAATGTTGTTAACTCGGTTTGAACGTACCATGGTGTGACACTTGCAAATTCTCTCTCTTAAGAGTGGAAAATGGCCCGAAACTGATGGAAATATCAACATTTTGTTGTTATTAAGAGCAGAAAATGGCCCGAAACTGATGAAAATATCAACGTTTTTTGTCATTACAGAGCGGAAAATGACACAAAGCAATGGATATAGCTGTTTTGTTGTCAGAGTAGAAAATGATCACAAACTGATGGGAATGTAGATGGTTTGTTGGTAATTAATTTTGATAAATGATATGCATTCCAAGTCAGTTGCAAAACAGTTATTCGGAAATTAATGAAAAGGTATAAAAAATCTTGAAAGGCCATATAACATGGATATGTATGGACGATACAATTGACAGTTCAGATTGGTCAGAATTTGTACAAAAATTCCAGATCAATGAATAACTACAGTATGTGTGAATTAAGTGTACGGCCAAAATTGGGACGTTACTTGTGCGTGTAAGATTTTATTGTTTCATACAATTTTCTTGGGATGACCTTCCATTTTTAAACATGGACACTAACATAATTGAAATTTATTGTAATTCACTGTAATAAAAGTTCAATTGTGTAAGGCATGAATAGAAACTCATACAAAAGAGTTTCTTACATCAATAGATTTATCACATGAAAAGTAAAGTAAACAAATTTAAGCAATAATTGCTCAAATAAGGATGAACCATAAAAAGATTTACCATAAACTCTAAATAAATCTGCCTGTGATGTGTGACATTTGGATTATATTTGGTACTTTTGAGTGGGTTTAGGAAAAGGGGTTGTGTTTTTCTGTGTATGTAACGTTATGAAAAGAAGGTAAGCAGATATCTTGGGTGTAATGGATAGACAATAGGTATTAAAGTGAAAGGTGGATATGGGAATAGAAGGTGGGAAAATGAGTCAAAAGGCATCATGACTGATTAGAGGGTGGGATGGGGAGTGAAGGTGAGTGGGGAGGATAGGTGAATACATAAGCCTAGGAGTTGGAAGTGTTGGTGGATGGAAAGTTCAGGTGGATGGAGAGGGTAGGTGTATGCAGAAGACACCTAGGATTAGGGAAATTATATTGATGGATGATGATAGGTATACACTGGTGGAGAATACGAAGGTGGGATTAAGATAGTGGGTGTATAGGGAATGGGGTGGTAGGTGAATGGAGGATAAGTGAATGGAGGATATTAGTTGAATTGGTGATAAATGCAAGTGGAAAGTGGATGCAGCAGAGCAAGATTGCAAAATGAGTGAGAGGTGGAGTGAAGGGTTAAAGCTTGTATGTATGCAAGGCATGTTGTCAGTGAGGGAGGGGAGTTGTAACACTTTGTAATACCTTTTTCATTGTTTTTCATATATGAGTGAATACGTCTTCTAGCTGTGGTTACGTACATGGTCTATACAGAACTTCTTTGTTTTTGAGCATGCTTGGTATAGTGGCTAATTATGGACGTGCTAAAAAAATCATTTTCAGTAAGTGAAAAAATTTCAAAATTTTGCTGTTGACTTTTAAAAGACATTGATTATTCCCCAGAGGGGATTTAGCATTTCTCTAATAAACCACCATAGTCTTTTTTCACATATTTTGCTTTGTGCAATATTTAAGAAACTCAAATGTGAATACATATATTGTCATGACAAATTTTTGAAACCATAATCAGTTGTTATTTTTGATATTCTTGGGTACTTTAATTATTCTCTTAAAAATAAAAAGGTAGGTGACATGGCCAGCATTCCATTATTAGTCTCGACCAGTGGTGTACCCAAACAAACTATAGGCAGACTTGGGAATTCGTACGGGAGGGGAAGGGGGAGAGGGGGACGGTGGGGGGGACGGTGGAGGGTTGGACTTTAGGATACACTTTTTCCCTCACAATACTTAATGTTTCAGGGCCTTCCAGCAGTGGACCCCACAAAGGGCTTTACCCCGGACCACAATTGGGCCGGTTTGGCAGGCACATGGTCCCCACGCCATACGACTTCACACTGCTTGCCCACGTTGACCCTTAGATGTGAACGTTTTAGTTTAATAAACAAACGCTCTGCCACCAATGCAAAATCTGCTCATATGCACAGTCCTTGATGGCCCTTAAGAATAGAATGAAAATTGAACCTACATTTTATGAAAGACCATGCATTATCTTTACACAAGACTAACAAAAAATAATATTATCAAATAAAGTGTTGTGGAAACTTCAAGATGGTCTTAAAGTGTAGCCCCTCCTGCCATTATAAACACTGCCTTGACAATCCTCTTTAAAGTTAAAAATTGTAACCCCAATAAATGATTTCCATCCCTGGAATGAAAGAAGGAACTCAATCATAGTGGGGATGGTAATCTTTAAAACGATGCAAATCACATAGGCTGTACAGCATAGGCGGGATTGAGTGGGTGGGGGGGGGGAAAGGTGGGCACTTTCCACCACACTTTTTTTTCTTCCGAATTTGTATCTTTTGTATGCTGATTTTCTGCATCTTAGCATGATTCCCCTTCCCCACTTTCAGTAGTGAAATCCCATTTATGGTGTATAGTTTTATCACAGTTTTCTAAGCTATAATTATGAAAAGTCAGTGAACACCAATTCAACCCATACTGTAACTAAAATGGAGCTGCTAGCATGAAATCTGAATCAACGAGACCAATTAGGTATATAAATTTTCTAATCTTAGACTTCTAAGGTCATTTTTGGTCTCTTCTGGGCAAACGAAAAATTTAATGGACCCGTGTGTCGTGAAATTTATTTTTACATTGGATTCAGTGCCGCGCCCACTTAAATGCCTTGCAAATGGATCCAGTGACGAAGTCTTTAGAAGTTCCTAGATCTTGAATTATCCAAGGACATGATTTTTGACCTCCTTGACCAAAGTACAAGAGTTTGATCAGTCTGCTTTGATCCTTTTACACAGATGCCCACTGCAGCCTTGTGACGAGGTCAGGGGAAAAAGTTTCTGAGATGAAGACTTGGTTGTCGTACTGAAAAAGGAGACATAAAATCTGTTTTTTTTTTCAATGATAGAAATAATAATTGTCTTTTTTTTCTTCATATCATACTTAACAATTAGCATATTTATCTAATTTATTAATACATTAATTCTGTCAATTAAAAGTTACATGGGAGCAATCATTTTGTAAATACGCCCTCTAAAAAATGATGTCATACACCAGCAGGGTTGGCTTTGAAGATTTAAATTTCCTTCACATCTTTTCCAAAGAAGAACATTTTCGGGAAATTTCCTTCAATTAGGAAATTTTCTTCCTACCACCTCCACGCCCAATATCACAAATAGTTTTGGGATGTAAGAGGCTGGGATACATTTGTATAGGCTTGATGGAACAAAAATCAAATCTGGTCTCCCCTCTCCCCCTTCAATCATTGGGGCCCAAATCCCAATGTGAAATATCTTTGTACGCCATTGCCCAGCACAGATCATTAGCAGATTAAGATAATGTATTTCTTTATATAATCTGTTTCTAAGAAATAGTTTTTCTTTTGCATGGGTCTATGAATTTTTGTTTATGATATTAATGATTAAAACCCTTACAACTTTATGTCAAAGCATTTTGGAAGGAAAATTTCAGAGATTTCTAAAAAAAATACATTATGTGTACTTGCGTATAGGGCAAATTATATGTCATCATTGGCATATTTCAACACAAAATTAGACAAAATGGCGGCGGCCATGTTACAACTTCAAACTTAGATAATTTCAGAATGGAATAAGATTTTATGATGAGGGTTTTGGTGTATCAAGTTTGATATTCAGCAAGTGAAACGACAAATGAAGGAAATTTCCCTAAATCAAAGTAAAATGAACGAAAATTGCCAAAAAGTGAAAGAAATTTTCCTAAATTCAAAGAAAATTTTCCGAAAATAAAAGCTGAAGGTAAAATTAGAAGAAAAATTGGGTATGATTATTTGAAAGTTTGGTCGAACTTGTCTACAAACTCCCGAAAATTGATAAATATTTCCTCAAAATCCAAACAAATTGTCAAAAAAATGAAATTGAAGAAAATAGCTTAAAAATGAAGGTTATTTCCCAAATCATTGAGGAAAATGACCCGAAATTATCTACAAAATTGATTGCCCCAAAACAGCAAAATGAACGAAATTGCATGGGCCGCGAAGTAGAGGGGCTGGAGGCACGTGCCCCCCCCCCTCCCCCTGACTTTTTCGTAAATCATAAGATGATCTGCAATTTTGTAACAATTACTGTTGCAAAAGATATCAGCAACGGATCATGTCCACTAAAAACTGCATTAGTAAAGGCACTGCTTAAAAATTATGCCTGCAATGTTGAAGCAACAAATTAACCACATGATTCCACAAGATTAACTTTGCATCATAACATTGAGGTATAAATAGTTCTATGCTCATAGTTCATTTCACCTTTCCCCACCAGCAAAGACTTTCTGAACATTTCCTTCATCTCTAAATAAAGGTCATAGGTCAAATGGGACAAGAGTTTGGTGATGGCTGTATCTTTTGAAGGAATTACCATAGGTGGGTATAGGGTTTAACATCCTAACAAAAGTTTAAAATAATTGGAATCAAAGGTTATGGATCAAGGGTCAAATAAGTGCTTTTTATGTTAAATTTTGCAGATTCTTAAACTAAAAAAGTACAAGACCTATACCAATCCTATGTTGTACCATGTTACCTTGGTTCACGAATTTGTGTCATAGAGACTGGGGTCAAAGGTCACAGAGCTATTGACCTTTTTTCACCATTTCCCCCTAAGTGTGATGTGAGCATGAATGGTGTTATACAATAGGGTATGATAAATGTGAAAAATTTCAGAAGTTATTTTAGTGATTAGGGTCAGAGGTCAACTGTGATTTTAGGGGGTACTTAGGTACTAATTTGTACATTTTCAACTCAAAAAATACAAGATCTATACCAACCCTATGTAGTGAATTTGTGTCCATAGACTCTGGGGTCAAAAGGTCAAAGGTCTCTTTGTACTCGCATGGGCAGAATAAACTAAAGAAAGATAGCCAATTGCCTGTCTCAATATCTGGCAGTGCAATCCATCAAAAGTTACAGAGCTACAGTGACCCTGCTATTTCTCCCACTATGCTGCATGCTTTTGTTTGTTTGTTTGATGAGAGTTTAACGGCACCACAACAGCAAGGGTCAAATTGTGCCTGAGAGGATGCTTAACATACTGTAACATAACAAGATTACGGGCTAAGAAGAGTAAGTCACCCCATAAAAAGCCCAAACTATAAACACAACAACAAAATCAAATTAAAAGACGCCCATAGTAGAAAATTCATCAATGTTGACTTTGAAATTGTGAACAGAATTGGAACTAACTACCCACTCACTGGCAGGCAAACTAAACTTAAGGTGATGACATTCCCAACTCCATGGATTGCTTTCTTGTTGGTATTTGCAATTCTGTAATATTTCGCAACAAATTCAGCACGCTGCACACAAGCCCGCGACACATATATGCGTAATATAGTATTACTAGTAATGCGTCTGCGTGCCAGCCATGTTGTGCCGCGCGTTATTTAACGCAATTTTTGCGAACAGCTGTTCAGCAGATTAAATTGTGTAACGTGAAGTCAGTGAATCCAGCAGGCCTTTTTACGCTTTGGTGAAAATTGGATTTGTATTTCCGAATTATTTTAAAGAAGGTAAAGTTCCATGAGCGATATTAAACTGTAATTTTACAAGTTTTCCTGATCAGACAACAGCTAATGTTAGGCTACAGCAGTCCCTACATTAGGATGGTTACGTAGGCTATTTGCCGTCACTGCGTTTCGACTTTCGGGATTCCCCTTTCTGATATTTTGTGTTGCAATGAATTTGCAACTTTTACATCTTGGTAGTGTATTGGCATATGACACTGACAGTATGGCATGTAATGATGTCTGTTAAGAAATGTTGCATAGCTTAAAATCGATACATTTTGTTTTTCAACTTCAAGTTAAACTTACTGTAATAACAAAGTTTAAACAATCTTACTTCCAGAGGTCAGTGATTGTTGAACGCTAAAATTTAGGATTCGAAAGCCAGGTAAGCAAAGTACTATGGTTACAACTTACAATCATGATTTATGTAAAACTAACATTACAATGTATAGGGCCTAACGTTAGAATTTAGAAAGAAGGTTTCATAATTGCAAATTCAGATACAATACATGTTGTCATTGGTAAGGGAAGAGACTTACTGTAATTTGACACTTGTAATGTAACTTAGGCCTACATGGATTGTGATTGGGAATAATTTTGTTTGCATAAAGCCTCAGTGTAAGAATCGCTTGCATACTGAAAATCATGATCTCAACAATAAAGTATAGTCTACAGTCAATTGTGGTTGTACCTGTAGTCTTCAGCCTAGTAACAATCATGTGAATATTAGTATACGCTATAGCCATTACATGGCTGCTATATACAGTCAGAAAACGCTATATACTTTATAACGTTGAAACTGCTGCAGTGGCCTATTAGTTATAGAAGCGTAGATGAATTTCGACTGACACACTACAATAACTAGGCCTTTCCACGATGCTCTCAGGTCAAACATTTGACAATACCTTTTATTGTCATGCAACACTTGTACGTATTATACTAAATAAATATATATATTTATATAGGCCCTATATATATATATATATTCAATAATAATATATTGAGCTATTTACTTACATTTTGGGCTTCGGTTCAATGAAGAAAATTGAAAAGTTGCGTTTTGTGTGAGAGCCTTCGCTACTGACTTATTTTTCGAACTGCACCTTGGGTGGATGTATTTAAGTAGAAAAAAAGTTGTCGAACAATAGAGCGTCGGTGAAGTCGACATGCATATACTGTAGCATTAAATTAAACAATGGGCGCATTTGCTGACAAACATGATTCGCGCACTAATTATGTACATGTTTCCAAAAGTGAGGGAAGCACAAAGTGGTCGGAATGTCATTTTGCCTATATTGATGTTTTTACGTACAAAATGTTCATCATTTCATTTGTTACTTACTGTAGGTTGAAGATACTTTAAAGTTTCAAGATGCTTACAAAATCATAAATCAAAATTATAGCTCGTAATTACTTTTGTCAGTTTCGAGAAGGGTTTCCATTTCATGATTATGTTATTTGTTGTTGTCTTAGTGGTTTACAACATTACGAGTGTATTATGCATTGTCTCACTCAGTATGCAAGTATTGCCTTGAGTGCCTACTGAGTGGGGTGTTTATCTCACTAAGACCTACCATAGAAATGTAATATTTCTTAATTTTGATTTGAATAACTGTATTTTTGCTTCATTTAATTTTTAGAATTAGGTTTTGAAAGGGTTTCGGTTTGTAAATTTAATATTAGTATTTGGAAGAGTTTTAATTGACAGAATTGGAAACGGTGTTGACAGTAAGTAAGATGAGAGATGAACAAGCTGGATTTAGAAGAGGAAGGAGTACCACCGAGCAAATTTTCATCCTGCGCAACATTCTAGAACAGGTGGCTGAATGGCAGTCAACCATATATATCGCCTTTGTTGACTTTGAGAAGGCGTTTGACTCAGTGTGCAGAGAAAGCATCTGGAAAATAATGGCAGCCTACGGTATTCCACAAAAAATAATATGTTGGATTAAAGCGTTATATGAAGACAGTGAATATGCAGTTATAGATGGTGGTTTGGAATCTAAATGGTTTTAAGTCAAAAGTGGTGTACAGCAAGGTGATGTAATGTCAGGGTTCCTTTTTCTGATGGTGGTAGACTGGGTTATGAGGAAAACGACTGATGATAACAGGAATGGAATTAAATGGAAGTTCATGTCAACCCTTGAGGACTTAGATTTTGCTGATGATATCGCTCTACTTTCATATACAGTACATACAGTACATGTATCAACACATGCAAACCAAAGTGACCAGACTCAATCAGTATCCTGCACAAACTGGGCTAAGAATTAATAAGGATAAGACAGAACTTATGAAAGTTAACAGCAAATGTGCAAACAAAGTTTATATCGATAACCAACAACTAAATGAAGTTAACAAGTTCAGATACATACATGTACCTTGATGCAACAGTAAGCTTACAAGGTGGTGGCGAGGAAGATATCCAAAACAGAATCTCTAAAGGAAGAGTAGCATTTGTGAAGTTAAGATATGGAACTTTAAGCACATTCTCAATATATATTAAAATATGACTGTTAACCTCTCATGTTACTATAAGCCTGTACTCTTGTATGGTTGCAAGACATCGAGAGTTAATGTAGCAGATAATAAAAAGCTGGATACATTTGCAGTATGTTTAAATGCTAGCTACATGAGAATTTTGAAGATCAGATGGCTGTATGTAATATCTATTAAACGATGAAATACTGAGAATCACTAAACGTGACAAAATCAGCACTGAAGTAAAGAGAAGAAGGATTGGTTATGTGATGCACATAAGCACTATTAAGCACTGTGTGACAGCTATGACGTGGAAACCAGAGGGGAGAAGGAAAGTAGGTCACCTCAGAATGACCTGGAGAATGACAGTCGAGAAGGAGAGGAAGTGATGGGATGGAGCTCGTGGAGAGAAGCCAGATGAGTTGCAAATAATAGAGTCCAGTGGAGAGTATGCACTGCAGCCATATGGGCTAAGAGACCTGAAGAGACTAGGTGTAGGTGTGTAGATTTATTACAGTAAGTGACTTCACACTTTCAGAAAATCCAAGACAACATCAGGTTCGTTTATCAATTTAAGATTATACTCCTGAGTTTGTGTTTGCAATACTGAGAAAGAAAATCATAGAAAGTCCTAAACTGCAGATAGTGCTAAAAAATTTATGTTGTCATTTTACTACTAATTTATTTACTTTTTCGAATAAATAAAATCGGATCAATTTTTTAATGCTATTGTGCCAGATAAGGATTGCCATATGGCTAGTGTGCGGAAGGTATAAGCAATTGTAACATTATGGCTACTGTGCTGAAAGTATAAGCAATCATAAACCGATGGCTACTGTGCTGAAGGTATAAGCAATCGTAACCCTATGGCTACTGTGCCGAAGGTATAAGCAATTATAACATGGCTACTGTGGTGGAGGTAGAAGCAATCCTAACCCTATGGCTACTGTACTGAAGCTATAAGCAATCCTAATCCTATGGCTGCTGTGCTGAAGGTAGAAGCAATCAAAACCATATGGCTACTGTGCTAAAGGTATAAGCAATCGTAACCCTATGGCTACTGATGTGCTGAAGGTATAAGCAATTGTAACCCTATGGCTACTGTGCTGAAGGTATAGGCAATCGTAACCTGAGCAACTTCAACTCCGATTTTTTCACAGACAAGATTAAGACCTGTATGACAAAAAGTGTCTTAAGTGCATGAAAAATCCTTTTCATACTTTAAATGATATCGCAATATTTGATTGGCTAAATGGCACACAAATATGGTAGAAATCCACTAGCTTCATCTTGTCTGCATGTGTGTAAGGTATCACGTGATCAGAACTTCTGTACTAGACTGACCTTGAGGTCACTGAAAGTGTGAAGTCGCGTATTAATAGGACTATTTAAAAACTATATATATTAGTGATACTGCAGTAGATTTTCCAGTTTTCATATCAAGTGATATGTTTTGCATGATTTTGTGTTGGAGATTCCTCCAACAGTACTTGCAGCAGCGGAAGTCTGGATATTAACAATTTGCAATATGTCCAGTATTATCGTAGCAGCAGAAATATAAGCCCTTTTAATTTTGATTACATGCACGGTATGTGGGGAGGGATGGAGGAGGGCTTTGGCATCAAAACTGACAAAAGCCAAACAGTATATGGGCTAGTTAATTCACATATATTGTAGGCTATCACAATTATTGTGAAATTATTAAAATTTCAATTTTTTCAAGTCTGTCAGGGAAGTATAGAACTCAGGACAGTTATTCAGTTTGCATGTAAGAAGTATTAAGAAAACAGGTCTGTGATATATTCTGACAAATCTGGGCAAATGAAATAAAGAGGCCTAGGGTAAGCCATCTGGTTTTCGTCCACTTAAGGTTTTTTTGCCATTAGTTTACAAAAAAGAAGTTGAAGATACTACTGTTGTTTGTGTTTTGAATGATCAATCAATTCACTAATGTTTCCAAAAAAAATTGGTTAAAAAACATTCATACTATAAGTGCTATACCTGTAACTTTATCAGGAATGTAGGTTTTGTCTGAGTATAACGAACAATCAGCTGGCGTTAACTTTATCGTATACCTGGTGAAAATATAAAAGTTGCAAGTAGTAAAATTGGCTGAACTGGTACTGGTAGGTTAGCATGCAGTACGTTTGCTGTACATGTGATGCGACTGAGCTGTGGGATGACGCGTGAAACACAATGACTCTGTTTCCCTGCAAAATGGAGTCTAGTTGAGTTAGAGTCACATGATGAAATCCCTCTATAGGTAATCACCATTGATTTTTAATATTTCATTCCAAAGTCAAGGGTCCAAATTGAAGCAATAAAACATATTTAACAAGAATTTTTGGGTCTTAATTTGTTTTGTTTTGTACATGATCCTCCCTTATGGGAACTCAACAAGACTCCTATACGGAGCATAGATACCAAGCTATTGCCCGCATAGCAGATGCCAAGCTTGTGCGACTGGGACAGAAGTGGATGAACACAGGGTTTTCACCCTACTCTTTTCGAGAAGTGTTTAGAGAACCAGGTAGGGTGTAACTGTCCTACCATCGAGACTGACGGCTTAATGTCCTCTCTGAAGGACGGCGAATTTTGATGTATATGTAAAGTCGCAGTCATCTTAACAAAATAATGCTTAAAACACCTTAAGCAGACCCCTAGCTTGATTTAAATAGGAGCAGGGTGCTAGACTTGTTGAGGGGCACCTTAATGCGTGCGCGAAGCCATGCTTCTTTTCAGAATAAGGTCGAGGGTCCCCTTTACAGACAGGACAATTGCTTACTATGCTATCATTCTGTGTTCTGTATTCATTTATGAGGTTAATTAAGATTATTAAGTGTTTTTTTTTTTTTTTTTTAAATAAAAATCTTAAAAAAAAATAATGTTTCTCTCATGAGGGGCAGTGTGGGTCCCAGGGGGCAGGGCGGACTCCCAGGGGGCAGGGCGGACCCATGGAGGGACGAGGCAGGCCACCCCTGTAAAACAACAAAGCTAGGGGTCTGTTAAGTTCACAATCTCCATATGGTGAACAGATTCTGGCATAGAATTCAAATTGTTCATGCCAGTAATCGACCACCCAACTAGAAAGGACAAACTTAACATAAAGGCCTTGACAATAATAAAGTAAGCAAGTCAAGAAGATACTTTATGGTGCATCTGAACTCAAATTTACTAATTGTAATGGATTTTCCTGATATTGAAAAGATTTGAGTAGAACAAGATTTCTTATTTGACCTTTTAAAAAAGTTAGAAATTGAAAAAGTGAGCTTGCCGACGATGTATAAATTTGATAAAATTAGCTTTTCGTGTTCTATATCCAAGTTAATTATATTGGTATATATAGACGACACTCAGGAAAATATTTTGGCAGGTTTATAGATCTTGATTGGTCTAATGGGTGCATGTAGGCAGGGGCATAAGTACCGGGAAGGTGTGGGGGTGTTACATCCCCCCACATTTAATAAAGTTGTCGGTAAAATTAAAGACCTGTCGGTAAATCAAGGTCCGCGTCGGTAAAACTTTCATTAAAGACGACGAAAACTTTACCAAACAGATTGAAAACATAAATGTTAGTATGTAATGTTATGGCACTTGTTCTGCCATTTTGGAACCAATGATTTTTTTTCCTTTTTTTTTAAATTTTTGACATGTGTAATATATTTTTGTCAATAGCGTTGAACTCTTTCATCCGTAAATTTGTAATTCCCCCCTCCCCAAAAGAAAACCCCGCACATGTCTGTTTTCTTTAATGTTTGGTATAATTATGATGTTAGTTGGTGTGTTCATGATGTAAAAGCGTTGAATTTCAATAATATGCGTAGCGGGCGGGGCTTAATATGATTCTGCCGAAAAGAGCTTGTAAACACATTATTTCAAGAACAGTAAACTGGAATAACATCATATGAGGTACACAGATAGCCCTTGATTTGGGCGTAAAGTGAAAATCGTGAAATGTTTATTTTTTTAACAACCACATGTCTGTTTTGTTTCATGTTTGGTATGATTATGATGTTAGCTGGTGTGTACATGTTCATGATGTAAAAACATTGAATTTCAGTAATATACATAGTAGGCAGCGTTCACTCTAGGATTTCAAATTTTGGGGGAATTTCTTTTTGGAGAAATAACAGAAATACCAAAAGAGACCCAAGGAATACCACCGAAAATACCAGCTTGAAAATGCCAAAGTTGACCCTTTTTGGGGAAATTTGGCCTTAGATTTGGTATTTTTTGTAGTGTATTGAAACTTTTTTCTGCAGGAATACCCTAAATGGAATAATCCTAAATGACCTACCTTTTTTTATATACTGTATGTATTAAGTATATAGGTTGCCATAACTCTAGGAACACCTGTGGTGAAAATTGTCTTTTTTTAAATTATTATTCACATTAGAGAGCTGAAGAGAGCTGCAAATTTGTAGTCAACCATGAAAGAAAAAAAAAATGTTTTGGGGTTGAACATGTATACATATTATCAAAATAATCCAACAAATTGAAACGATAAAATATTTTCAAGTGATAATCAAAAGGCTTAGCACAAAATGATTTTTATATATCAAGGAACAACAAAATGGAGCAATATTTTTACAAAAATGTAATGTTTTTACACCTAAACAGTATGCCATTCAATTCCAATGAATGATCAATCGATCAGCTGATTAGTCAGTCAATACTCAACCAATCAATCTAACTTTCGTAATTGCAGATCATGTCCAATCAAGCACCCTTACTTCGGGACAAAAGGAAACAGTGCAGACTCCAGGGTTCTGGTGCCATGAGCAACCGACCAGTGCGTAAACCCATGTCTCAAGGTCCACTTGGTGTTCCTGGACCTGGACCAGGACCAGGTATGCCACCTAACAGTGGGTACCATGCTCAGCAGTTCCATCCAAACAGTGGTCAGATGAGGTATGAGATGCCAGTACCAATGGCCTACCAACCTCCTGGTCCTCAAGCAGCAGGGTTTAACAGGATGTTTACGTATCAGGAGCCAGTCGTGGAGACGATTCTCATTGACGATGCATTTGTGCATGAAATAACGTAATTTTATGATTTTTGAATTATATTTAAGCGCTGAAGATATTGCTTGAACTATAATTTCTGATGCGTCTACATGTTTTTATATTGTTTTGAATAATTGTTAAATTGATTTTAAATTGTGAGTGCCAAAGCCTATTTACATTTCCAAAAAAACATTTGAAGCACCATTTTTTTTGCCCATAGTTTGCAGTTTATTGGTTGTCGGCGCAATATAAATAATACTGATTCGTAGATTGCTCATCCTTTTGTATTGTTTTAATGAAAGTAATAAAGAAAATATACTTTTATCACAAGTGATTGCAATGCACTTAGGATTCATCTGCACAATGCAACCAATGCATATTTTAGATTCCTCCTTTATCTTTGTTCGGAGGGGACATAAAGCTGTTGGTCCCGATGGTAGGAGATTCACCCCCAGTTCTCTAAACACTTCACGAAATGAGCAGTGGTTTCTGTTAAGTGTTAACCCATGCGGTGTTCATCCACTTCATGTCCTGGTAAATGCCTAAAAGTGTATTACTATCTGAAGGTTTAACCCAAGCCTAGTGTTATGGCAGTGTACAGGGCAAGTCATCTAGTCAACAAATCACAATTGGAAAAATACACTCTTAGGTTCACCTTGTTTATTCACACAGAAAAGCAACGTGTTCCAAGATGTAGGTTTATTTGTTGGCATCAGTTCTCAATTAGTAGTATCCTTTTCCATTTCAGAAACAAAGGAACGTATAATATCAGTGAAACACCAAATGGAACTTCCAAGTAAGTGCAGTGCAGTGGTAAGCATTTTGTGTATACAGATTCCTAAAGCATTTCATGGTCTATCTGACCTGGTTATATATTCAGATCAGGAAGGTTTCCGACAAATGTCATGCATGCATTTTGAATTATATTTCACCTTTATTTTGTTCCACGCTGTATTATTCTACTTGTGGAATGTGATTCGCCAATTGAGAAATAAAATCATTTTGGTCTATTTAAACTGTATCGAGAAGAACTGTTTGATGTACTTTAAACAAATATTCCCATGGTTTTTTGTAAAGTTTTATTTGAAAGAGCATACCTTTAGGGTCATTTCTGTATAAAAATCAGGTTGATATCATATATCGTTCAGGAGATATGGATTTTTAAAGATTTCCCAATTGCATTTTAAAGTTTTTGTACAGTATGATGAATTCGTGTTTGATGATGTCATAGAGGCAATTCCTTTGCAAATGTTTATGTATTTTTTGAATGTTAATTGGTTGTTTCTGTATGATTAGAAACAATTTCCCAAAAGTTATTAAAGTAGGGTATATTTAGCAATATATATATATAAATACCTAACTTTCATCAATTTATTATTCTAGCAGGTTTTATAATTAAAAAAGGTGATAAATTTAATGAACTACATCAACTGTGGGAGAATGTGTTGTTGTGATATCATATTGAGCCTTTTCCTATTCGTTTTATTGGCATTTTTTGTGAACCTTAAAATTAGAATATCTCCTGGTAGGAATAACATATCAACATGATTTTTGTGCAAATTTGTTTCTACAATCTGTTCTTTCTTATGAAAGGTTACAACAACAAAAACGTGAATATTCCTTTAAAAACATGGAAATGTTCCTTTAAAAACATGGAAATATTCCTTTACAAACATGGGAATATTCCTTTAAATACATGGGAATATTCCTTGTAAAACATGGGAATATTTCTTTAAAAACATTGGAATATTCTTTTAAAAACATGGGACTATTCCTTTAAAAACATGGGAATATTCCTTTAAAGACATGAGAATATTCCTTTAAAAACATGGGGATATTCCTTTAAAAACATGGGAATATTCCTTTTAAAACATGGGAATATTCCTTTTAAAACATGGGAATATTCCTTTAAAAACATAGGAAATATTCCTTTAAAAACATTGGAATATTCCTTAAAAACATGGGAATATTCCTTTTAAAACATGGGAATATTCCTTTAAAACATGAGAATATTTTTTTAAACATGGGAATATTCCTATAAAAACATGGGGATATTCCTTTAAAAACATGGGAATATTCCTTTAAAAACATGGGAATATTCCTTTAAAAACATGGAAACATTCCTTAAGAACATGAGAATATTCCTTTATAAACATGGGACTATTCCTTTAAGAACATGGGAATATTCCTTTAAAAACATGAGAATATTCCTTTATAAACATGAGAATATTTCTTTAAAAACACAGGAATATTCCTTTAAAACTGTCAATTAGGATTGGAAATAATACTGCTGACCATGTTGTCAATGATACCAAAATTTTGTTCAAGTCTCCAAAAAGGACAAAAAAAGGGAAAGAAGGGAAAATGGGAGAAAGAAAAGAGATTTTGCTAAAAGTACAGATTTTGAGGCAATGACCCCTTTTTTTTGCTTTTCAGTAAAATTTAGCCTCCAAACATGCTCGTATTCGAGAGGTATCGATTCCCGTTGTGAGCGCTGCTTTGTGTCCTTGAGCAAGACACTTTACTCCACTTGCTTCAGTCCACTTAGCTGTAAAATGAGTACCAGCACTGCTGGGACTTAATCTGTGATGGACTGGCATCCCATCCAGGGGGAGTAATGTACTTTCATCCGCTTGCGCCATGGAAACCGGGGATAAGCACCGGCTCAATGCACTTAATGGCTCGGATGGATTTAGCTTTTTTTTTAACCAAAATAAATGCTTGATTTATTAGATACTGTCAATGTCTTGAATACAGGCACTCATATCATAACATCGTCACTATTTAACAAATTGTGCTATCAGTGACTAAGGACTGGAATAGGCTCCTGCTATACATATCCTTGCACTTACCGATATCAAAGCCTTCACATCACGTTTAGCAGACATACTGTAAAGCTTATCTAGCAAGGCACACTTCAAAACTGATTTTGTTACAAGTCTTTCACTTTAACTTGTGTGCGATTATCGCTATATTAAGGTGTTTACTTGTAGTACAGTATTCAACCATGCAGAACCAGAATAAATTGTCCATTCCTTGTCAATCATGGAGAAATTTCCTGTTTGACTTTCAGAATTACCTTGGAGCCGAATTTCTTGTCCCTAGAAGATGCTTATAAGTTCTTCTACCACCTGAAGGACAATCTGAATTGGCAACAAAGAATAAACACAACAAAAAGCGGTAAGTTCCCGAAACATATTTGTCAGAATTAGATATTCTTTCCTCCAAGAATTGGTGGTAGCAGATTAAAAAACAGTGATTTCACATAAGATAAATATTAATATTTGCCTGTTCATATGTCAAAAATTTACATAAAAATTAGCACACTAAGACTTCAAAGTGGTAAGAGCTGTGAAATGTTAAACAGATTATGATGGAGTCTTTGAAATTTTCATGTTTTCGGATGTTTACCGAAAGTGCCTAGCTGTCATACGAGCAACTAATTTTGTAGGTGACTGTGTTTCCTTACATTCATTACTCTTCAGTTGTATTTCCTGCTATATACCAACTGACTGTTTGGCTCTATGGTAGTGCGTCCCCCTTGTGATAGTCTGTCCGCCTTGTGATAGTCCATCCGCCTTGTGATAGTCCGTCCGCCTTGTAATAGTCCGTCTGCCTTGTGATAGTCCGTCCGCCTTGTGATAGTCCGTCCGCCTTGTGATAGTCCGTCCGCCTTGTGATAGTCCGTCCGCCTTGTGATAGTCCGTCCGCCTTGTGATAGTCCGTCCGCCTTGTGATAGTCCGTCCGCCTTGTGATAGTCCGTCCGCCTTGTGATAGTCCGTCCGCCTTGTGATAGTTGGTCCGCCTTCTGAACCGGGAGTCATACCAAAGACTTTAATCAAAATGGCTTCTGCTGCATCCTCCTCTGGCGATTAATTATTAATTACTGGGCTAAGCAGGGTAATAGTTTCATGTGGTTGATGACTTGTTGTGCTGCTGTGGTTGCACAGGGCCATTGCCCAGCCCCAACATACATGTAGTCCCCAGGAACTTAAATTGGTTTTGGTATGTGTGGAAGATTGAATGTTGTAAGCATGGTACTCTGGTGAATAGAAGCTGTTCTTTGGCACATGACTTTAAGCATTGAAGTGCCCTTGAATTGTAACTGGAAAAAATATACGATTTTAGTGGTTACAAACGCGGGAAAATCAGAAATTTACGGGCAGAATCAAAAGAATAGATTTCTTGAGTAAACAACTGTCTGTATATGTGGTAAATATGTGCTCTAAAAGCATTCCCTATGTAATAGTGCAATGAAAAGTACATTAAATTGCGAAAGAGAGATATATTCACTACATTGATATTATTTCTGCCATGATTTTTCGTGGGAAGATTTTTGACATCTTTATTCAGAACAGTGGGAAATTTTAAAATCACTCATCAATAAACAAACAAAACCTTCACAGTTGAATACCACCCTATTTGTAAATTATTACCTCAAGCCAGACACATTGACCACAGGGGAATACTTTTGTCCTTGTGTTGAGTGTGAAAGTCAGTGTAGCTGCAGTAAAATTAGTTTATTATCAACGTTAGATTATGACCATGGAAAGTGAGGTGAAGTGTGTGGAAATCCCTGGTGTAATTGCTAATTGCTTTTGCTGGATTGTGGTTTCTGTTGTGAGCATTATAGACCCCCTCTCTTCCCGACAGATTTTAGATTTTGACGGGGCTTAAGACACAAAATGTATTGCAAGGTTTAGATTTAAATGGAGGGGAACGTAACAAGGAAGACAGCCCCCATCTCCACGTCTGATCATAACAGTATATTACTAATGCCAAAATACAACGAAAAGCACCGTAAATTTGAACCTAGAAAAAGGAAAACGGAAAAAGATTTAACAGACCAAAATATAATCAAAATGCAGGAATGTCTTAAGATCACCGACTGGAATATGTTTAAAGAATCATCGGAAAGTCTTGATGAGTTTACAGAAATTACTTCATGCTACATCGAGTTTGTTAGTAAACAGTGTATACCACTCAAAAGTCAGCACCGTGATAATGACAAAACGCATTCCACGGATAGCAGAATTACCCAACTGGAAAAAGACAAACAAAAGGCAATAGAGGAAGGGAATAAAGGCTTGAGAAACAAGATTCAGAGGACAATAAATAAATGCGTCAGATGTGAGGAGTGAAACCTTTGGTCACATAAAGGCTAATTCAAATTCCTTTTGGAGCTTGATTAAATCTGTTACAAACCCAGATGAAAACAATAAAGTTTGTATTGATGAAACTCTTGGGGATGAACTGAACACACATTTTGGTCGTTTTAATCAATCCCGTAACAAAGACATTGACTTTTCCTTGCCAGAATACACGGGAGATGCATGCATTACTGAGTTAAATGTAGAATCTGTATGTAATCAGTTCAAAAAGGTTAAAAAGGGTGTTGCCTCCGGATCTGATAAACTTCCTTGGTGGGTCTTTATGTTTCTAAGTGACGAATTAGCCCCTTTATACACATACATTTTTGAGGAAACTATTTTCAAGAGTCAAATACCATTGCTGTGGAAAAATGCCATAACAGCCCCTATTCCCAAAATTAAGACACCTCAAACTGCAAATGATTATAGGCCGATAGATTTAGCAAGTATTGCTTTTAACAGCCTTCAGAAAATTATATTGCCCCGTTTGATGGAGAGAGTTGAAGAAGTAGGTGATGCGTATCAGTTTGCCTATAAAAAGGGCGTTTCATGTGTAGATGCTATACTGGTTCTGGTTAACGATATTGTTACTCATTTGAATTGCAAGGAAACCACTATATCAAAGGTTCTTTTCCTTGATTTCTCAAGTGCGTTTAACACGGTGTTGCCAAACTATCTACTCAAGGACTTAACTAAATTTGTAAAAGATCCGTGGCTTATCCACCTGATAGCCCAATTTCTTGAAGGGTGGACCCGACAAATACGATTAGACAAAGGATTATCAGAAAAAGCTAAAATAGATGTGGGTGTACCTCAGGGAGGCCCTCTCTCTGCAATACTTTTAACTATATACACAGATGAAATCCGGTCGGGAGAGAACATTTGTGTGACTAAGTATGCTGATGATACTGCCATTTCATGCAAAATTGCCAAAAAATCTGTAATTGGGGACCAAATGGAGTATCAAACCTTTGTCAATGATGTCGTATCCAAATGTGATGATAAAAACTTGTTGCTGAACCCAAAGAAATTAAAGGAAATGTGTTTTGTAAACAAAAACGTAAAACACACGGGCCTTCTACAGTGTAAGTCTGAAAGCATAATTATCAACGGATCTGAGGTTGCCAATTGTACGAAAACTGATTACCTTGGTGCTTGTATAGATGACAAACTGTCTTTTACCCCACACATATCAAAAATGCTAAGTAAAGTTTACTATATTGTGTCAAGCTTATCGTATATTTTATCTTTTTGTAATTTTAATGCCAGAATGAACCTTTTTAAATCCGTAATTATATCCCAGCTCCTTTATGCCGAACCAGTTTGGTATCATCTCTTACTAGAAAAAGACAAAGACAGAATTTAGAAATTTTTAAGATTATACGTCAAAGATTTTTAACTTGGACTATTTTACCCTTATTTGTATTCTCACAACAGAGCCAAATCAGATTTTAGTGCAATAGCAAGAAAAATAAATTCAACTGAAAGTCATCCATTACATAATGTTTTACAAAGCCTTCTTGCCAAAACCAATAGAAATGTTCGCAATCCAAACATAGTGCCAAAATTCAGAATACAACTGTATAAACATTCTTTTATCTACCAGGCGGCTCTTTATATACAAAATGGACAGCTACGGTCACTTCTTTAATTCTTTTTTAATCCTTTAACTTATTTTACCAGGTTATGTCTTATATATATATATTATATTATATTTATTTTTTGTATCTATAGATTTATCATTTATATCATAACTATATGTTTTATGTAATCTTCTTTTCTTATTTTTCTTTATTATATGTATGTTATTAAATGTTAATCCTTTTTACAAATGTACATTTGTACTGGAAGCAATAAATTGAAATTGAATTGAATTGAATGAAAGGAAATGGGGAGAAAGGAACATGAAAAAAGGAAGGGGAGAAAAGTTGTGAAAGATAAAAACAAACAAGAAAAGATTAGGAAAGCAACAGTTACCTTGTTGAACCTTGCGTTATACTGGTATAATATTATTTAAGACCTTCATGGTCCTAGAAAGTAAAATATTTTTTCCCACCCTGTCACAGACTTAAGGGTTCATTTCATGTCAAATTACCCACAAAAATGAAGATAAATACATATAATTATTGGAATCTTACAACGGATTCTTAATCCTCATATCATTACCTTTAAAGTTACACCTTTTCCATCAATATTGGACCTTTAATTTTTAAGTAATAGGTCTTAAATTTTTGTGGGCCAGGCCCTTTTTGACGATTTTTGGTATTTCAATATATTGGCCAGATTTCGCTAAAAATTGATATTGGTGATAACAATTGCATATTGAACAAATTTTGAGATGCCCGCAGCCTGGTGGTGTATATTCCATTGGGTGATCTGACATGGAATGACATTAAGTAGAATTGATGTCTATTTCTCTGCATCAGGTGAGACCTATCGGGAACCAAGGGAAACAATCTGGTTTGGTGAACATCCATATACGTATTCAAATGTGTCCTGGAACTCCAATCAAGAGGTAATGTACATGTGCATCTGCTTACAGCCATTTTGTTTGTTTCAAAGGTTTATGGACAGTCAGAGATTTTATATTCACCACAAAAGAACTTTAAATTCTGAACCGAGTAGTTTTTTAATTACAAAAAGTGTTGTGTTGCACTTCAACGAGACAAGACGACTCATTATGTAGAACAATTTTTCTTCCTATTTGATTCATTTCTAACCAATTTCAGTCCTTCATCTTTGTACTTTTCATTTATCTGTGTTTCTGAGGGCTTCTCCTGCATTTGTTCTGGGATTTCTGACTTTTCCTTTGGATTTGAATGAGACCTTTCTGATTTTTTTGTCTCCACACTTACATACAACATTCGTTTAGCCTAACACACAGCACACCAGTGCTTGTTGCCTAGTGCGGGCAGCTCCCCGGGTTCTCCCCATCTCTCTTCACTACCCATTTTCTGTGTTTTCTCCCCCATTGGACCTCATCCCATTCTTCCTCCTGCCGCCCTTCCTTGCCACTAGGACACTAACTGCCTCCTTCTCACCCCCCCTCCCCCCTTCTCCCTACCCCCTTCTCCTTTTTTATTTTTTTCAAATTTATTTTTTGTTTCCATCATGGAAACATCAGACCTCAGATCCTCCCCTCAACCCTCTGGGCCTGCCCAGAAACGCTTCAAAAGACCATCCTCCCCCCTCGACCTCATTTTCCTCCCATTCCCCTCCCTTTCTTCTCTCCTTACAACTCCCCACCACCCCCACCCATCCCCACCATAGCCAGAATTCATCATTGTTTCTTCTCCCCGGTGTTCCAGGCTTCCACAACCTCTTCCCATTTGCCTTCACTCCTGCAGGGTCTCATTGGTACCCCCGACCATGTAAAACGCCCACAGTCCGGAGACCTTTTGGTCAGATGCTTTTCCTCCACCCAATACACACTCCTCTTAGCCGCCACAACCCTTGCCAACACCAGTGTCAATATCATCCTCTCCCCCCACCGCTACCTCAATTCCTCAAGGGGGTCATCAAATGCGACAATATTTGGGGGACCCCTTGAGGAAATTAAATCTGAAGTGGAGTCACAAGGCGTCACTGACATCCACCAACTTTCCCTCTCCCGCAACAATACTACCATCCAAAACAGCACCTATTTCCTCACATTCAATTCCCCACTCCCCCCACCTCCATGCACATTGGTTACCTCAATGTCGCTGTCTCCCCTTACCTAACCCTCTCACTGAGCTGCAAAAATTTGGCCTCAGGAAAAGAAAAAAAACGGCCGCTCGCAAGCCTGCTGTGCCGCTCGTGGCTCCCCCTCCCATAACCTTACCGACCGTCAAGATGAACCCAATTGCATTAACGTCTCATATCCCAAAGCCAGAGAGTTTCTCGATTCTAAAGCCCCAAACCAGCTTAATGCCAACACCAGCATCTTTTCCCAGGCCCTCACCAACCCTACCACCAACAACATCAACAACCCTACCAAAAACAACAATCCCATCTTCCCCTGCACCCGCACAGTTTTCCAGGGCGTCCACACTGACATAGTCTGGATTGACCATCTTTTTTATCAGAGCAAGTTTTTTTTCTGCCTCACCCTCTTCCACTTCCCCCCACACATAGCCGCTAGCTTCATAGCTTCTTGGTGAAGAGAAATAAACCTAGTTAACGGCTTGTATAGCATACGCAGTACGTTAACACTTTTGTAAATTCAACTCCATCCACGACTGTGGTAACTGTTAAAGGCATCGGCACATATAGTTTACGTTGTACGTTAACGCTTGTATAAAGCAGCTTCACGCGGCTCGCTACTTCACGGCATTTGACTTAACAGCATATGGTATCAGTTTTCCCCACATCCATATCTATTGGCTCCCTAGCCCCAAGGTTATAACAACCTTTCGAAGTTAACGGCTCATATCGCATATTCCGTACGTTAACGCATATCTACTGTAATTAACATAAGTTAAAATTCTAAAATAAGTAGCCAGTGGCAACGTGGTTCCACAGTTGCAACAACCTGTTTAAAGTTGATGGCGCGTATATACGCAGGACGTTAACATTTTATTACAATAACGTAATAAGGTTAATAACCAACGTCAACATTAACGGCCCGTATAGTAGATGCGGTACGTTAATGAGACATTAAAACAGCGTAACGAAGTCTATAACTGGACGAGCTGTAGCTACCGGCTCCACAGTTCTACGGTTGCAACAACCTGTTCAACGGCCCGTATAGTATATGCCGCACATTAACACTATATTAAAACGGTTGTGACAACTTCTCAACATTGATGACCCATATAGTATACGCCATATATTAATGTGATATTAAATACCTTACTAAGTTAATAGCTGGACAGGCCGTAGCCACTGGCCCCATGCTTCCACGGTCGCAAGAACTTGTTCAACGTTAACGTCCCGTATTGTTTACAGAGCACGTAATAACACCACTTAGATTAACGTACTTAGGTAAATGGACTTTTATTTGTTAAGTTTCATTAGTAATGCATACATTGCAAGTTATCTCCATGGCCGTAGCCAATGGCTGACGGCCCTGCGGTCTTATAGCTCAAAACCGTTTTAAGGCTCAAAGCCTTACGCAGTTAGCGGCCCATATAGTATACAGCATACGTTAACGACCTGCTACTTAGCTTGTTAACCAGATTTGATAGTTCCAGTCACACCCACAAAGGTGTGCTGTCTGTACACTTTTCAACCACGCAGGTCTCTATGACCAGCCAGGTTTACTCATATATATGTATATGTTTAAGTCAGAAAGGTTTAAACAAAACTTATTTCGTAGCCAACCTAGACTCATGCCAGCAAGGTCTTGCGTCTGGCGTGAGCACCTGAAGAATGTAACGAGGAGACAGTTTTCCTCCCTACCGTTCATGTTGATCGGCTCATTATTCATATGCTGTTACTCTGACGTCAGACTTTAGCAGCGCGAGGTAACATGTGCATTCACACATGCCACGTTGCTCCTCGGTCATCGCATAGTGTCTCGGCAATCATATTGTATGCTGACACTATATGAAGACAGTGGTCTCATTATACTTTCCACAGCTGTAGCCATGGGCTCCACAGTTCCACTGTTGTAAGAGCTTTCCAAAGTTAAAGGCCCGTATAGCATACGATTTACGTTAACCCTAAATTGAAATGGCTTATCAAAGTTAATGGCCTGAAATTGTTCAATTATCACGGTGACTGAGATGTAGTGTGGTTCAAGGAGCGGCACTTAAAAAAAGTTACCGCTAGAGTGGAGAAGAGAAGCATCGATTGAAGGTCCTCTTCCACCACTTCCTCCTCTTCCACCACACTCAGCAGCACTCCATACGGGGCTCCCCTGTCAAGCAGACGAACTCCATATCAGACACTGGGTTTTGCCAGCGTGGACGTCCGCAAGCTACCAATTCTCTGCGTTCTAACTCCTGACCCTCGAGTATCGGGGTTGACGGATTCACAATTAAAGGGACTCACTACGTGGGTTACGCCTTTCCGCTGTTTGCGTTAGTACCAAGGGTACTAAGCAAGATGTAGGACTGGTAGCACCCATTTGGCCCAGCCAACTGCGGTTCCCTCAGCTGCTCAATCTTATCGCAGGCTTCCCATATGAGCTTGCGGTTAGAGAGGACTTATGTCTCATTCCTGGGCTCCAACAAACTGCACCACAATCGCTTGGTTACATAAGCGATTTCTCACTATACTAGTCTGACCTGGGTAAGTGCATCGATATAGTCAAGGGCTCTAGAATAGCTGTAGCAGCCATCCACCGTGGCTTTCCAGTGTGGTCAACAGTCACAAACTCGCAACCGCTGGAGAATTTAGCGAAAAGAATGTTCTTATGAAGACCTTTTCCCAAGATTCTTGCATCCCTGTGGGTCATGCAAGTCGTCTTAGGCACATTGGTGAAAGCTCTGCTCGAGCCACCCCGCACGGCCCACTAAGGGAGTTGACGCTTAAAAGAGTTTTCCGCTTTCTGCGGACTTTACTAAGCGCAGAGGTGCTATTTGTACACTTTCTCTCAAGAGAAGGTCATTTTTGTTTTTGTCCTGGTATTCTTACTGTCGCTTTCCGCACCTTCAGACTCATCAGAAAATAAGGTATGGTGCTTCATCTGGTATTTTTAGAATTGCATTAAACGTATGCAGCCACTGCTCGGCAATACAAAAGCGTTCTTCTTTTTGTTACCGAGATTTTGAAAACGCCTGCTACATTTGCTCCATGGCATTTACTTAACTTACTTAACGAAGTTCATGTTATTCAGCTAAATTTTGCTTTAACAAAGTTGCGCTAACAAATTTTTTCCACGGTTCGGTAATTTCTTAATTCGCCTTGGCTAACACCTGCTTCGTTTTCGGTTATGTAGTTTCTAACCAGTTTGTCTGCTGGACGAACTCGGTGAGTTTCATGGCATTATCTTGGACACTGCTATGATATATCGTGTTGGAACCACTGCCATGTTATATCGTGTTTAAACCACTGCTATGATATATCGTGTTTAAACCACTGCTATGATATATCTTGTTTGAACGCTCTTTTTGTGGCATGATTTTTGAGATACTAACTCATGTTCATGCAGTGATTGCCTCAGTTACTGCTAACGGGTAGTGACCTGTTCGGCTTGACTGTAACTAGGAGCAATGTACTATTGTTTAGTAATTCCTATTCAGAGGTTTTTCATCCTTAAGAGGATAAGGAAACTAATACTTTAAGTAGGAAAACTAATTCGAGTATTAGGACCAGCCTTTGTGGGCTTCGACCTGAACTCCCTTCCTTCTGATCATTGGTTGCAATCTGATTGCATATTTATAGCATGGAAGGTAAGTACAACTCTCGTAAATATTCCTGTTACGGTAAGCAGGGTAAATTTGTCTGTGATAGAAAAATGAATGATATTTTCTACCAATTAAGCCAATTGAATATCAGATACACCAACTGGTAAAGTTAATGATTCCAACATAAATAATGTATTTGTGTTAAATCTGTTTTGTCTTGCTTGTGAATATGTTTATGATGAGGAATGTTTAATATACAGTGTAACAGACCTTTTCAAACAGAGTTTAATTGAAAGTGATTTTTTCAGTACTTTAACCAATCGAATCTGGGGGCATTTTCCCCTTATTGCCGAACCAATCAGCTGCAGTTGTTTAAGGAAAAAGTTATAAACATCAATCTGCACATATTTATCTTCATGTAGAACACATGCATGATGAGCGTTTGAAAGCATTTTTCTCGTATATTTGGTCCCACACCCTGTGTGAATTGTGCAGACAGCCAAGAACCCTCTGTATTTGATTAGTCGATAAGTCCCCAGGTATGCGACTGGTCCATTATGAACATGTGAATTTCAGCTATGTGACATTATTTTAATTAATTTTCCAGAAATTGCAGATTAGATTTAAAAAGGTTTATTTCTTCAGTCTGATTATTCTTCAAAAGAAAATCAAAACAATAATCAATAATTATTTCTTATTGATAGTGGGATGAATTGCTTCTGCAGATGAAGGAAAAGATCGAGACATACACTAAGACAAAATTCAACTCTGTTTTGTGCAATTTGTATCGTAACAATAAAGATAGCATAGGGTGGCACAGTGATGATGAGTATGGCCTTGGAAAGAACCCACGCATCGCGTCGTTATCACTGGGTGCAACGAGAAACTTTGAGATGATGTCAAAGAAATCAACCAATGTAAGTTTGATAAGTTATTTCTATTTTGCATGTCAATAGAAATTTGCATAAAGCATTTCATTTATTTATTTGTTTTATCACAACTTTCAAATAATAATCAGTGCATAAAATATAGCAACAATACAAAAAGTTGTGAAAGGAAGTGCTTTTTAAAATAGGCACCTACTGCCCTCGTACTTGGTGGTCAGCATAAGAAATCAGAGCTAATACCTGATCAATATAATGGCTGCTGCAGCTGCGCAGTTGAGAATTGTCCCTGGGGAAGTAACGATTGCACAAAAGGTAATAAAGCGCTTGGAGTATCATTGTAGTAAAGTGCTGTAGAGGTCTTTCGTATTATTATAATATTGTTCCTGTTATGACATTATGTAGTGGTGAATGTACATGTGATTTTTTCATTTGAGCATATAGTGACGATTGCGAATTATCACTGTTTGGATGTAAATTGCAAAGATTTAAAATGTCATTATTATTTACATGTAAGTTAATTTATTTGAATAGAAAATGAGGACAAAATAACACTTCAATAGTTGTAATTTGCATCAGTAGGTAAAAACAAAAAATTGCTTTTCCAGCGGTAACCGTTTCAAAATAGAGAGATTATCTTGGCGATTGATGTAAATTGAATATGATTTTGTTTTGCATGTGCTGTTTAGTATGATATAGCAGTTGATGAAGGAGTGTATGGACTTGTGTTTAACAATTACAGAATTTACTCCAAACCCATTTATGAAAGGTAAAGATTTATGGATCATATACAGGAGTGCCTCCTCTCCAACACCACTTGTGGTGCGAACCGCCATGCTCTCCTCAAAATCTTCAGGCTCACCATTTGTGCTAAGTTTGACTACGGCAATATTATCTACTGTGTCGCTCACAACTCATACCTCAACCACATCAACACCATCCAAATTGAAGCCCTCGGGCTTTGTCTGGGTGCTTACAGGACCTCTCCAATCATTAGCCTTCATGTTGAAGCCAACGAACCCTCCTTTCTGCTAAGGTGTAGAAAACTTAGCCTCTCCTATGCTTTTAGAGTCCTCACCAACACCCAGAACCCTGTTTACAACCTCATTAGGTACCCTAATCTTTCCAGCCTCTTTGATAGGACTAAATCTCTATCCCCTTCCCTTAGCTTACACATTAAATCAGACCTCCTTCATCTCGGCATCAACCCTGCCACTCTTGGCACCTACTCCTGGCCCACTTTTCCTCCTTGGGCCACCTCTCCCTTCTATCCCCCTAGGCCTCTCCACTCATCGCAAAACCCAAACCCTCCCTAACCTCTTCATCAATCTCCACAACCAGATCAAAGACCAACTCTCAAACTACACCTTCATCTATACTGATGGCTCCAAGGAAGGCGACAAGACAGCTGCTGCTGCCGTCATCCAAGACATCACCCTCAGTAGCAGGCTTCCTTTCTACTCGTCCATCTTTTCAGCTGAGGCAAAGGCCATCCTCCTCACCCGCAACTTTATTGAGTACTCTCCGCTCAGCCACTTTGCCATCTTCTCCAACTCGAAGGCTGTACTTACTTCTTTACTCAATCTTAAATGGGATAACTTCACATCACACCTCCTCTGAAAACTCCTTTCGCTCACCCTCTGCAGAAAAAGTGTTCTTTTCTTCTGGATACCCAGCCATGTTGGCATCCCTGGCAATGACAGGGCTAAGCTTGCCCTCAACTTCCCCACTACCCCATTTCCCAAAACCCTTTCTGACATCAAACCGCTTATCGCTTCCAGTGTTAGTGACTGCTGGCAAACCTTATGGGACTTCCAAATTAATAACAAACTCCACTTCATCCATCCCACCATTCCAATGAAACCCACCTTCAGCAAGCTCTCTCTCATGTCGACAATATTAATATTACCCATCTTAGAATAGGTCACACCCACCTCAGTCATTCCCACCTCCTTATTGGCTCCCCCAACCCCTCTGCAACAATTGCCATTGCCCCTTCACAGTCCATCACATTCTCCTTGCTTGCCCCTGTACAACCTTCCTAGAGCTTTCCTCGCTCCCCACAACTCAATTGCTGAGTTCTTCCAGAAAACCCTTCAGATAAAAATATCTTCTTCCTTCATCATGCTTTCCTCTACAACCATATTTAGTCCCCCTCTCCCACCCCCCTTTCTCTACTTTTTTTTTCCTTCACCCATGTACCTCCTCTCTCCATACCAGCTTTCTGGCGTTTAGTTTTTGTATTTCTCTCATTCTCCCTGTATTCTTTCCTTCCTACCTGTAGAATGATCTAACCTCTCAGACACAATTTGACCCTCATTGTTGTGGTACCATTAAGCCCTCATCAAACAAACAGGTGTGTAGGAAGCTTTTGAAAAGTGGAGGGGGGGGGGAACATGTCCTCTTAGGGGGCACTTCCTCATGTCATATGCATATGTCCACCCCCTATCTGTAGTAAAAGGGGCACTCCATTTTTAGAGAGGGGAAATTTTTAATGGGAACCCATTTCCCCATACATGGGACTGACAAAAGTTGCCAGTTTCCTACTATTGGGTCAGTAATTAAGGGGCATTTCATTTTGAAAGGGGCACTTTTGTATTTTTTTAGAGTGCGCAAATTCCACCAGTTCTTTCACCTTTGACAGTGAGGGGCACTTTTCATTTTTAAAAGAGGCACTTTTGTCATTTTTTGGAAAAGTGGGGAGCACATTTACCCCCCCCCCCCTTCCCTTCTCCTGGTTCCTTTACCTATAATCATATAAAGTCTCTCCTTGTATATTTCACAGGAATGTCCAAGCAAAAAGTTGCCATTTGGGAAAAGATTACGAATACCTGTTACACATGGAGCCTTGATTCTAATGGAGGAGGCAACACAGTGTGATTGGCTGGTAAGTTGGTTAGGCTAGAGAAAGCTTGTGTGTCTGTATTACTATTCTTGAAATGGGATATTCCCATGCATTTTCATTTTCATGTATATATGATGGAGGATTATTTAAGAAAAACAATTGGCGTAAAAATCATGTTGATATCTTATTTGGTTTTGGAGTTGTGATCTCACATTGTCAAATGTGATGTCATTACTTCACATCCAAAATAATGTTGATGTATTTTTTTGAAAATTATTTGCCTGATTATAAATTGTTGGGAACATTTTTATGTTTAATTATTTAGATTGGATAAAACATGCCCTTTACAGGACCATTCTTTGCACATCTGCTCACACATCTTACATTCTAAGTGAAGGCAAAATATTGTTTCATTTTATAGATATATCAATATTTATCTTGGATCTGCAATTATGTACAGTATATAAGATGCCAAGTACAATACCACACTTTACATTGCAAGGTTACTTTTCAACACACTGGTTATGACATCACACTTTACATTGCAAGGTCACTTTTCAACACACTGGTTATGACATCACACTTTACATTGCAAGGTCACTTTTCAACACACTGGTTATGACATCACACTTTACATTGCAAGGTCACTTTTCAACACACTGATTATGACATCACACTTTACATTGCAATGTCATTTTTCAACACACTGGTTATGACATCACACTTTACACTGTGAGGTCGCTTTTCAACACACTGGTTATGACATCACACTTTACATTGCAAGGTCACTTTTCAACACACTGGTTATGACATCACACTTTACACTGCAAGGTCACTTTTTAACACACTGGTTATGACATCACTTTACATTGCAAGGTCACGTTTCAACACTCTGGTTATGACATCACACTTTACACTGCGAGGTCACTTTTCAACACACTGGTTATGACATCACACTTTACATTGCGAGGTCACTTTTTAACACACTGCTTATGAAATCACACTTTACACTGCGAGGTCACTGTCCAACACACTGGTTATGACTATACACTGCGAGGTCACTTTCCAACACACTGGTTATGACATCACACTTTACACTGCGAGGTCACTTTTCAAAAAAAACTTTTCGAATGTTTGAAATACAATAACTGCTCAATGGAATGAGATATCAACATGGTTTTTTCACCAATTCACTCAATTATTCCTGTATCTTACAAATGAGGATAATCATGGGATTATTTTCTTGAAGGACCTGGCCGATGATAAAGCATTGATCTAGCGAGGACTTCCATCACTAATGGGGACTTACATACAGGTCTTTGGAAGGAATTTCATGCTAAAATGGTCAGGTGCATCAAATGCAGGTGTGTCCTCTATCATACAATCCTGTTGGATGCTGATTTATGATAGCAACAATTTTTATCGGCAGTCCATTTTGGAGTTTGAAGAGCTCTGAACGGCTAGAATGCTGATGGATTTTAATTTTTAGGACTTTACAAACATCCTTGCTTTTGTTTCCTCACTAGCGAGGTTAGGCTGTGCTTGCCCACAAAATGGTCTAGTGGTCATAACATCAGCCTGGCAATCTAGAGATCCTGGCAAGCTAGAGATCCTGGCAATCTAGAGATCCTGGCAAGCTAGAGATCCTGGTAAGCTAGAGATCCTGGCAATCTAGAGATCCTGGCAAGCTAGAGATCCTGGCAATCTAGAGATCCTGGCAAGCTAGAGATCCTGGCAAGCTAGAGATCCTGGCAAGCTAGAGGTCCTGGCAAGCTAGAGATCCTAGCAAGCTAGAGGTCCTGGCAAGCTAAAGGTCTTGGGTTCAATTCCCATTGGGTCTGCATTCACCAGTGCTTCACACCTGGTTTATAAAATGGCCGTGAACTTCTCTATATAACCTTAGCTGACGAGAAAGGAATATAAAATATCCAATGTAAGTACTTAAGTATCTACCTGAAAACCTGGCACCGTGGTTCCTTGGGCAATCCTGGCACCGTGGTTCCCTAGGCAATCCTGGCACCATGGTTTCCTGGGCAATCCTGGAATCGTGGTTTCCTGGGCAATTCTGGTGATGTGGTTCCCTGGGCAATCCTGGTACTGTGGTTCCACAGGCAATCCTGGCACCGTGGTTCCCTAGGCAATCCCGGCACCGTGGTTCCCTGGGCAATCCCGGCACCGTGGTTTTCAGAGAAATCTCAGCACCATGGTTCCCTGGGCAATCCTGGCACCGTGGTTCCCTGAGAAATCCCGGCACCGTGGTTCCCTGGAAAATCCCGGCACCGTGGTTCCCTGGGCAATCCTGGCACTGTGGTTCCCTGGGCAATTCTGGCACCTGGACAATCTTGGCACCTGGACAATCCTGGCACTGTGGTTCCCTGGGCAATCCTGGCACCGTGGTTCCCTGGGCAATCCTGGCACTGTGGTTCCCTGGGAAATCCTGGAACCATGGTTCTTTGGGCAATCCTGGCACCGTGTTCTCTGGGCAATCCTAAAACCGTAGTTCCCTGGAAAATCCTGGCACTGTGGTTTCCTGGGCAATCCTGGCACCGTGGTTCCCTGGGCAATCCTGGCACCGTGGTTCCCTGGAAAATCCTGGAACCATGGTTCCCTGGGCAATCCTGGCACCGTGTTCTCTGGGCAATCCTGGCACCGTGGTTCCCTGGAAAATCCTGGCACTGTGGTTCCCTGGGAAATCCTGGCACCATGGTTCCCTGGGCAATCCTGGCACTGTGGTTTCCTGGGCAATCCTGGCACTGTCATTTCCTAGGCATTCCTGACACCGTGGTTCCCTGGGCAATCCTGTCACCTTGGTGTAACGGTCAAAACACCAGCTTCATATACTAGAGGTCCAGGGTTCTAAATCCATGACGGTTCTTCATTCACCAGTGTTTCACACCTGGGTTATAAAACGGCCATGAACATCTATATATAACCTTAGCTGTTGAGAAAGGAACGTAAAATACCTGATCTACCAATACCATTTTTCATCACATCCTCACTTAAACTATTTTTGTTACAATTGACAGCACCAAGTCCCCAAAGAACATCACGATCGAAGTGAGAGAATAAATCTCACATTCCGAACGATTTTCGCAGACAACAGAGATTTCCAATCACATTGACCGAATCAACTGTTTCACTAGATCGGAGGAGATATAAAGAGAGGTACCGTGCAACATTTTTGATGGTAGCAGTATGTGAATTATATTTACTGGAATGTATGCCAAATTTATACAATGTAGACAGAATCATGCAGAATCACTGTATACATAATTTGGTGGTGAATCGTGTTGGTATTGTATAAATACAGGATGATAAAAAGAGGATTGAGAGAGCTGTTATGCATAAGCTGAATTTTTTATGGAAATATTTAAAATATTCAAGGTGGTACTGCTGAACATATTAGTGTAGAAATGACTAGTATCGCACTAGAAGTGAATGTCAATGATACGTGCAATTTTGAAGTCCCTGTGTCTTTAATTGTATCAAAAAAACATTTTGAGATTTATGACCACAGCGCAGAATATTTCATTGTAGCGAGTCAGGAGTTTGTGAATTAACTGTAAGTTTCTTTTGGAGCAAATTTGAGAAAGGGAACGAAAAAAAAATTCAATTAACACAAGTACTTGAAAAAAGTTTAAATTTGATTTGATATGATTTGTAAAACATCTCAAAATCGAAAATTTGTGAAAAAAGCAGGGTTTTTATTTTTGTAAGATAACAAAGATTTGCCTTAAATATGATTTGTGTCACACTTTTGAGTGTGTAGTCATATCGTGATGCTGCTATCTTAATTTGAGTTCATAAGCAAAATCTTAATTCAGAAAGATGTATTCTCCTCTAGAAATATCATTGTAGTAGTTAAGTGGGTGGCAGGGAATATGAAGATATTCTTTGTGTCACATGTACTGTAATTGTCGTCATGCTGTATTAGCGTTAAGAAAAATTATGTATTGATAGGTATCTTTGTGTTAAAAATAGTAAGTGTAGTTAGTATTAAAAAATATCTTACGATGGAAGAACATCAAATGTGTAAATCTAAAAATACTGCAATGATCTTTTTGAATAATTGTATAAGACTCAATCCCAATTCAAAGTTCACAACAACTAGGAAGTTTGCAAAAGATTCAATTGTTTTAATTGACAGATTTTATATTTTACGATTGCAGGTATTTTTCATTTGTAGCAAATTGGTTTCGTTACTGGCACAGCTCCTTGAAATAGGAAGTTTGTTAAGCAATGTCAAAAGACCCACATTCACTTTAGAAATGGCTGTGCTTAAAACTAGGAACACTCCGACCAGCCCTGAAGCGGAGCAAGGCCGGTGGAAATAAAAGTGATCTATTTCTTTATTTCTCTAACCACAAAACAGATCTGTTCAACACTCCATACAAGCTGTTCAATGAACCATGTGCTTGATTTCCACCCACCACAAAAGAGTTTTTATTAATAAGGAGAGTAGCATCTCCCAAGAAGTGTAAAATGTCCTTTAAACAAAGTTATTCTTGTGGAATGATGCATGTAATTTGTAGTTTAAAAATTGCAGAACAAGTTTTTAAGCAGTGTCTGTGCTAATGCAGGAACTGTGCGGAAGTATCAGTATTCAGCCTGTGATAGGTCTATGGAGGTGTACATTGTGTTGCTTCAACCTGTGTTGGAATTAATTCTAAAATTTCCAACGGTTCTAAAAAAAGGTTCAACCTTTCCACAAAAAGTCACAACAGAAATAAACATCTTTGTATGCTTTCCTCTTGTGCAATTTAATGTACTTTTTATCGCACAATTATATGGAGGATGTTTTAGCGTGCATATTTACCACATATACTGTTGCTTACTTAAATAAAAAAAATCTTTTTAATGAAAAAAAAAAAAAAAAAATTCTTTCCACGAATTCACGTTTTTCCTGCAGTTATAACTGTGGGAACAGAAGGTTTTCATCAGGCCTGGCTTTAACTACCTATGGGAAATCTGAGCATTACATCCTGAGTCAAATTGACTTGAAAAGTTCAGAGGAACATATTTTTTGATTTTGAGTTATGGTTAAGCTTGAGGATTCTTTTAAAGTATAAAAAGAGAGGTTTTATTCATCAGAAAGAGCTCTAAATTTTCTGAATTAATAAAATAGTCTTAATCATGACTAAAGCACTTGCAGTAAGAGCAGTCTTTAATCACAACTAAAGCACTTGCAGTGAGGGCAGTCTTTATTCATGACTAAAGCACTTGCAGTAAGGGCAGTCTTTAATCATGACTAAAGCCCTTGCAGTAAGGGCAGTCTTTAATCATGACTAAAGCACTTGCAGTAAGGGCAGTCTTTAATCATGACTAAAGCACTTGCAGTAAGGGCAGTCTTTAATCATGACTAAAGCACTTGCAGTAAGGGCAGTCTTTAATCATGACTAAAGCCCTTGCAGTAAGGGCAGTCTTTAATCATGACTAAAGCCCTTGCAGTAAGGGCAGTCTTTAATCATGACTAAAGCACTTGCAGTAAGGGCAGTCTTTAATCATGACTAAAGCCCTTGCAGTAAGGGCAGTCTTTAATCATGACTAAAGCACTTGCAGTAAGGGCAGTCTTTAATCATGACTAAAGCCCTTGCAGTAAGGGCAGTCTTTAATCATGACTAAAGCACTTGTAATAAGGGCAGTCTTTAATCATGACTAAAGCCCTTGCAGTAAGGGCAGTCTTTAATCATGACTAAAGCACTTGCAGTAAGGGCAGTCTTTAATCATGACTAAAGCCCTTGCAGTAAGGGCAGTCTTTAATCATGACTAAAGCACTTGCAGTAAGGGCAGTCTTTAATCATGACTAAAGCACTTGCAGTAAGGGCAGTCTTTAATCATGACTAAAGCCCTTGCAGTAAGGGCAGTCTTTAATCATGACTAAAGCCCTTGCAGTAAGGGCAGTCTTTAATCACGACTAAAGCACTTGCAGTAAGGGCAGTCTTTAATCATGACTAAAGCCCTTGCAGTAAGGGCAGTCTTTAATCATGACTAAAGCACTTGCAGTAAGGGCAGTCTTTAATCATGACTAAAGCCCTTGCAGTAAGGGCAGTCTTTAATCATGACTAAAGCACTTGCAGTAAGGGCAGTCTTTAATTATGACTAAAGCACCTGCAGTAAGGGCAGTCTTTAATCATGACTAAAGCACCTGCAGTAAGGGCAGTCTTTAATCATGACTAAGCACTTGCAGTAAGGGCAGTCTTTAATCATGACTAAAGCCCTTGCAGTAAGGGCAGTCTTTAATCATGACTAAAGCACTTGCAGTAAAAGGGCAGTCTTTAATCATGACTAAAGCACTTGCAGTAATGGCTATTCAAGGTTTGAATGATTTTTAATGTGTGCAAAAGTTGTGACATGCAAGAAAAGACAGCTCAAAAGGTTGAATAAAATTCTTTAGACTTGTCTTTAAGTTCAGTCACTGAAAATTGTGAGACAGTTTTGATAAACTTACGGATGGTTAGATGGAGATGGAAATAAAGGTTGCGTCATAATTTTTTGTCTGGTGTATTTAGTTAAAGTATGACAAGCCCTTGATTTTCGACGTATTTTGTAAATTTGCCGAGCACTGCCTAATGTACAGGGCACTGCGTAATGTACAGGGCACTATGTAATAAACAGGGCACTGCGCGGTAGCGACTTACAACATGAGCCGTTCTCGAGGCTTGCTTTTACACATACAACACAATACAGTAGGAAAGTAGAATCCTAGATAATGATATTGTTGACAATTGAGAGCTTGCATTTAAAACAACATCAAAACTTTCATGTACAGTGTACATGTATATACTGACTGTATAGTAGCCTATACTTGTAATTCAAAATCATTTTTGTGTGAAATAAAACTTACAATCGCATCAGAGAGGTAAGATATTCATTTAAGTTAATGAAAAGCTCTGGCGTAAAATTTCAC
The DNA here is from genome assembly GCA_020152595.1 of Chiridota heheva. Taxonomy (NCBI): domain Eukaryota; kingdom Metazoa; phylum Echinodermata; class Holothuroidea; order Apodida; family Chiridotidae; genus Chiridota; species Chiridota heheva. The sequence goes on along the minus strand of JAIGNY010003419.1, from coordinate 70,195 downwards.
GTTATATCTAAATTTTACGACGCAACTACAACATGTGTCATGAGAAATTTCAGCCATAGCGTAATATATGACAAATTTGTCGTTAATGCGAACGCTGGATACAAACCGCTTGGTTATGATCATCTGTTCCCTCCAAGTAATGGCGGTGACGGATTTAAAAATCATGAAATTTATAGGATTTTTGTTTCTGATGTCACAAATATACATACAAATTTGCATAATTTATTGTAAAATAAAGCATCAAAATTGAAAATGCTGTAAAATTTGCTATAGTTCATTGCATGGTTTATTGCATGTATTCTTTCATTAAAGTTAATGCTACCTACCCGTCTATAGATATTTTATTGACTGATTTTGCATATATTATAGTAACATTGCAGATTTGCATATTTTGTAGATATAGACAAAAGGAAAGATTGTGCCCATGACCATGGTTCACATTCTTACAGCATGAATGTCCAGTGATTCAATGGTTAGAGAGTAAAACTTGTGTTTGATTCCCAGCAAGAGTCTTGTGTTGTATACCGGAGCAAAACGCTTTCTACAAGCTTCAGGGTACTGAGCACCAACACCAGTCCGGGAGAGGTCTTATTTTAAGGAATCTGTAAAATATCTGAGATGATAGATGTCCTGCAGTCGTTTTGTTCATATTTTGCGATGAAAATGAGAAAAGTGATACACCATTTTGTCATATATAGCATAGCGTTTTGCCTGATATTTTGTCATATTTCAAAAGCAGCGTAAACCTTAAAAGTGAGTGGATAATATTCAACCACGAAAGCAATGGAGGTTTCTCATTGAGATTTAAGTTTTGCCAGACAAAGAAACTTTTGCAGAGGTCTTTAACATTTGAAATTTATAGTACAGCATAAGGCTTTAATGTTAGTGCAGCAAAGCATCATGGGAAATATCACAAAAGCCATGTCATGAAAAGTTCCTAATTTAAGGAACCTTTTGGTTCCTTATTTTAGGACCTTTCCAGGACTGAGCATTGCTGGAATTTATATCTAATGGACTAATGTTCCATCTGGGCCAATCATTGGCTTTGATCCACGTGTTCCATAGGAACAGACTTCACTTAATCCTCTTTGCTCCTTGTGGAACATATAGCGTCTCAACAGTTGTCTTCCGCTTATGGTCGGACGCTGGTCATAGATTTGGTAGCTTCCCAAGAGAGCTTTTGTGGCTTGAATTGATCCAGGCCAATCATTGGCTCTTATGCACTTGCACCATACTGTAGAAACGGGATAATGTTAGCAGATGCCTAGTCTTGAAAAGGTATTCAGATCCAAGTACTTTTTATACTGATTGAACGAATATTGAAATCTGAGAGCAGATCAGGTTTTGGATTTTGGGATAAAACATCTTTTACATTTTTGAGTTATTGCTGATTGAAATTTGATTACTTTTTGATTAATGCAAAATTTGTGATGTATGACTTGGCAAACAGCTCAAAATCTGTAAGTAATTTAAAATTCTTTCCTCAATCTTCGTCGAAAATCACAGGAAAGTCTATTCCTGCAAGAATTTGATTGGGGTATGGTAAAAACTCAACAGCACTTTGTTAGAATTTGCTGCATCACTTCAAAGAATTATGATAAACATTTTGAAAAACAAAAGGATATCCAAAGGAAAATACCAAGGTCGCCCTGTAATACATCACAAATTTGCATAAAATATGCAAATTGATTCCTGAGATTTGAAAAAAGCTGTAAAATGATCAATGTTTAACCAATTTTGGTGAAATATTTGCTACTATGATGTTTTTAACAATTGAGCTACTGGTGCCTCTACACATCCATATTGCTTTAAACATTTTGATGATGCATCATTTTATATTTATATATTTCGGTCCAAATTATTTTCAAAAATCATTAAAAAGTAAGAGAAATTGGCAGTTTGTATTAGTTCCATCGCTTATATTGCCAAAGCATTATATTGAAGCAGGCAAAATATTTTGAACTGGGCACTTGATGCTTCTGTTGTCCACCTTCTTCATTAGAAATGGCTGTGCTTAAAACCAGGAACACTCTAACCAGCCCTGAAGCGGGGCAAGGCCGGTGGAAATGAAAGTGATCTATTTCCATATTTCTCAAACCACAAAACAGATCTGTTCAATACTCCATACAAGCTGTTCAATGAACCATGTGCTTGATTTCCACCCAACACAAAAGAGTTTTTATTAATAAGGAGAGTAGCATCTCCCAAGGAGTATGAAATGTTCTTGAACAAAGTTATTCTTGTGGAATGATGCATGTAATTTGTAGTTTCAAAATTGCAGAACAAGTTTTTAAGCAGTGTCTGTACTAATCTTACTATATTGCCTTTTAAATGTTTCCTCCACATTGAAGGTATTTGATTTTGTTTTATCAGACTTTGGAAAGTTACTTTAACATGATTCCTAATGATTAATCTTGTATGATTGTATGCACATATGCTGTACATTTAATATCCATGGACTTGCATCAATTTCTTTTGTAACTACTTACTGTGTTTGTTTTAAACTTTGAAATATGTTTCAATTGTCTTTGCTACACTATTTGAGGTATGCACCTCTTGTTTCTTGAAATATTAATTTTATGGTTTTCTTTCTGAAAACAGTTTTTTTTTATTAGAGGGTGTAGGGGGCAGGGTGGTTCGGGGTGGGCAGTGATGATGAGGGAGGGGTGGAAGTAAATATTTCAGATGAAAGAAACAAGCAAATAGTGAATTTCAGTTCCAGAAGAATTCATGTGGAACAGTGATTTCACAAATAAATAATGATTATGTTAAAAATGTAATTGATTGTACTCGGATATTACAATTACCCCAAGTCTGGTTTTAGGTGCAGAAATTGATGACTTTCTCTCTTTCATAAAAACTCCAGCCTTTTGTCTTTAAGGTCATTATTCAGAGTGTGTATATTATTGTACTTAAAGGTAATGCATCACGTTAATGTGGAGACAACTATACAATGCAGTTTAACATTTCTGATTGGTCAAAAAGTTTACAAAATTATTGACTAACCAATCAATAATTGCCGGGGAAGTGACATCACTAGTGTGTATTAGATTCACTTGTGACATGTCAAGCAATTTCCTTGGGACAAGGTTCCCACTTTAATTTGTAAAATAAACAGTAGTTTTAAGTGCAATATGCTGCGTTTTATTGAGTTGTAAATAGCTTTATGTAATTATTTCTAGAGGTTTGATCTATTAACTGTGAGGGAAGAATGAATTGCTTATAACTTGAAATTGTAAAAGTACTATTGGAGGGTATGCCAATAAATGTTTTAATTTATGCCATTTGATGTTTATTTTTGTCTATATGACTTGTTATGTTTCATAGGTGTTGCCAGTTGCCAGTTTAGCAGATTATGGGTAGGGTGTTGGGGGATGTGTAAGGGAACAAATGTTGATGGTCTAGAATATGTTTAAAAAACATTTGTCAAAATAACATTCTGTTATATGTTTGATTTTAGCTGAAGAGCAAAAGAAAAGCTCAGCGCCTAACGATTTGACCCTTGTAATCTATACCTTTTTACTACCTGTGATTTACCAGATATTCACATACTGCATAAACAACTAAAAATGAATGGCTCGGTGTATCTATATGACTTGCAAAGATAAAAATCATCATTTCATGTCTGTGTGGGAGAATGGAAATTTTGTGCAAATACTCTTCTAAACAACTGATGAACTGTCCAGGGGCCCAGCTATGTGCTCTCATCCACTTGCACCATGAAAATCAAGGATAAGCAGTGGCCCTATGGTCCGTACTGTGGCCCTATGGTCCATACAGTGGCCCTATGGTCCATACTGTGGCCCTATGGTCCATACTGGCATGAACTCTTCTAAATAAATATTGGCAATCTATTGGTAAATTATGCTGACGACCCTTTGGCTTTTTGCTGTAGCCTACGGTAACATTTTTTAAGCACATACGTTGAAATGCCTAGGGTTGCCGAGAGCCAATGCAGGCACAGGGATTATCTTGAACACACAGGCCACCCATTTGATTAGCCAGAGCTGACCAAAGGCCATCTTTTGAACATGCATCCCTTCCTTTCATGTTTGCTGGACCCTAGAAGAAACCCCCGTATCCCCTGCATTAAATTCACCCAGGAATGAATTTTGACAAAATGCATTCACCAATTTTGCTGATTTTTCCAAAATTGTCCACCATTGAGGGATTTTGATTCCCACACTCTTGGGAAACACGTGATGTATTTATGTCTATCAGTAAATATCATCACGAATGAAATTTTATTTTGGGTCCAAATGCTCTACAGCAGTACCACTGTAACCAGCGCTCCAAAGGAACCCGAGTAATAGATTGAACATGAAAATAAAAAAAGATATTTGTTGAAGAAATTGGCAGCGGTTTGATTTTTGCAATAAAAAGCTGATGAACATTCAAAGGTTTTGATGTATGACAAGTCGAAGCTTTTTGAAAATCCTGAATTTGTCATGAGCAGCTGTGTAATCAACAATGGATTAAAAAAAGATTCACCCGGGCCTGCATTTTCTTCTTGAGAAAAAAACTAAGGCTTTCTGCAATACTATTACGTGATTAACAAGAGGATTCACCCAATATGATTTAGGGTCTCTCCATTAAGAAATATTGCACCATGGTTAAAAAACTGATACTGACCATGGTTAAAAAGATGATGCTGAACATGGTAAAAAGTTGATACTGGCCATGGTTAAAAAATGACATTGGCCATGGTTAAAAAGATGATACTGACCATGGTTAAAAAGATAATACTGGCCATGGTTAAAAAGATGATACTGATCGTGCTTAAAAAGATGATACTGACCATGGTTAAGAAGATGATGCTGAACATGCTTAAAAAGATGATACTGACCATGGTTAAAAAGATGATGCTGAACATGGTAAAGAAGATGACACTGACCATGGTTAAAAAGATGAAACTGGCCATGGTTGAAAAGATGATACTGCATGACCATGATTAAAAAGATGATGCTGAACATGGTTAAAAAGATGATACTGACCATGATTGAAAAGATGATGCTGAACATGGTTAAAAGATGATGCTGAACATGGTTAAAAAGCTGATACTGACCATGGTTAAAAAGATGATGCTGAACATGGTTAAGAAGATTGTACTGACCATGGTTAAAAAGATGATACTGACCATGGGTAAAAAGCTGATACTGGCCATGGTTAAAAATCTGATACTGACCATGGTTAAATATCTGAGATGATTCTGACCATGGTTAAAAAGATGATACTGGCCATGGTTAAGAAGATGATACTGGCCATAGTTAAGAAGATGATACTGACCATGATTAAAAAGTTGATACTGACCATGGTTAAGAAGATGATACTGACCATGGTTATAACAGATGATACTGACCATGGTTAAGAATATGATACTGGCCATGGTTAAAGAGATGATACTGACCATGGTTAAAAAGTTGATACTGACCATGGTTAAAAAGATGATACTGACCATGGTTAAAAAGATTATACTGACCATGGTTAAAAAGTTGATAATGACCATGGTTAAAAAGATGATACTGACCATGGTTAAAAAGATGATACTGACCATGGTAAAAAGATGATACTGACCATGGTTAAAAAGATTATACTGACCATGGTTAAAAAGATGATACTGGCATGGTTAAGAAGATGATACTGACCATGGTTAAAAAGTTGATACTGACCATGGTTAAAAAGATAATGCTGACCATGGTTGAAAAGATGATACTGACCATGGTTAAAAACTTGATACTGACCATGGTTAAAAAGCCGATGCTGACCATGGTAAAGAGATGATACTGACCATGGTTAAAGAGATGATACTGACTAGGTTAAAAGGATGATACTGACCATGGTTAAAAAGTTGATACTGACCATGGTTAAAAAGCTGATACTGACCATGGTTAAAGAGATGATACTGACCATGGTTAAAGAGATGATACTGATCATGGTTAAAAAGATGATACTGACCATGGTTAAAGAGATGATACTGACCATGGTTAAAGAGATGATACTGATCATGGTTAAAAAGCTGATACTGACCATGGTTAAAGAGATGATACTGACCATGTTTAAAGAGATGATACTGACCATGGTTAAAAAGCTGATACTGACCATGGTTAAAAAGATGATACTGACCATGGTTAAAAAGATGATACTGACCATGGTTAAAAAGATGAAACTGATCACGGTTAAAAAGATGATACTGACCATGTTTCAGTAAAAGCATGTTACAGCATTTTAGAAATAATGAAGTGGTCAAATAAGAGAGCATGATATGTAAAATGACTGGAAACCTGATGCAGTCTAACTGTGCAAGATGGAACTTAAAATGGCCACCTCAAAATGGCCACCACAAATGGCCATCCAAAATGGCCACCTCAAATGGCCACCTCAAATGGTCACCTCAAAATGGCCACCTCAAATTGGCCTCCTCAAAATGACCACTTAAAATGACCGCTTCAAAATGGCCACCTGAAAAAGACCACCTCAAATGGCCATCTCAAATGGCCACCGAAAAATGGCCACCGAAAAATGATCACCTCAAATGGTCGCCTCAAATGGCCACTGTTAAATGACCACCGAAAAATGACCACCGAAAAATAATCACTGAAAAATGACCACCTCAAATGGCCACCTTAAAATGGCCACCTCAAATAGCCACCTCAAAATGGCCACATCCAAATGACCACCTCTAAATCGCCATCTCAGAATGACCACCTCAACATGGCCACCTTAAATTGGCTACCAGTATATATGCATGTAACAGCAGGTAACTGCATGATGCCAAATAACATGTGATTAACAAGATAGCAGTGTCGTGTGTTGTGGAAAACATGAATCGTGGAAAGGGAAGTTTGTACCCTTTTTTGGTAAAATAAAAATACAAAACTTTTGCTTCAAGATCCAGAAAATTTGGTAGAAGGTCCAGATAATTTGCTAAGAGGTCCAGATTTTGAGCCAATGATATCAATTGCACAATAGGCCCCAAAAAACAGTTGAAATTACAGTCGACGCTAAGTTATTACGATCAACTATGGTAAACCTTTTGATTGCTGTGAAAACGTTGTTGAAATAGAGAACCGAGTGTTAACCACTGAAATATGTGTTCATCTTATTTGAATAGTATATATGAGAGGGAGGGGGGGGGGGCGGTGGGGACTCCTGTTTCCCACACCATATGACTACTGCATTACGTCTATGTTTTTTTTTTTAAGGCAGAATTGGGTAACAGCTTTACCAATGGATACATGAGACTTTATTAACTGAAATTTTAATCCTGTTTTGTTAATTAAACCTTTAAGCAGAACATTTCGAATGTTATGCGATTTTTAATCGCATAAAAAGGAAGAAGAAAAACTCGAGTATTTAATTTCAATGAGTCGACAGCGCTTTTATCTCATTCTTGTATTACATCAAAGAAAGGGACGCGAGGGAAAGCGGTTTGAATGACACAGAACTAGAACAAGTCTTTGTTAAGTTTCTTTTTTATAAGTTTATGATATCAATAAATAATCTATGTGAACGAATCGCTTATCAGTTATTAATCTTCAGATCTGGCTATGCCTGAAAATAACATTTAAATATATCAAAACAGGAGTTAAAAATTATAATACCTTTTTTAAAAGTGGTGGGTATATCTCGTCGTTCTGCTGGTCAGACTTTGAATAACAACGACCCACCACCATTCGTTGTAATTTGGCGTCATCATGATATGATTATGTCTGTACATATTCCGTAATTAAATTGAATCTTTGGTTCCTAATTAAGAACCTCGCACGTGATATATTAACCCAATCAGTTATAATGCTTTATTGTAGATATGATTCAGAATTGATCTTTGACCATCAACATGCAATCTTTTGATGAGAGTTCTAGTTTTATCCTGTATGGGTCATGCAATGGGAAATAGTTGTATCCTGTATGGGTCATGCAATGAGAAATACTTACATCCTGTATGGGTCATGCAATGGGAAATAGTTACATCCTGTATGGGTTAGCAATGGGAAATAGTTAGGGCCTACATCCTGTTTGGGTCATGCAGTGGGAAATACTAAAATCGAAGTTTTCAATGTATGAAATGGTGACGGCTACTATTATGAATCAATCAATCTTGTGGGCATACCCAGTGACCAGTACTTAACGCCAGTGACAAAGACTTAAAATCGACCAGTGTACTTTAACCCCGCACATTCCTGGCTCATATACTCAAGTTAGAATCCCGCCAGTATTCGAGCAGAAGTAGAAGGACAAAGTATGGTGGAACTACATCAGTTATCTTTCGAACTTACAAATTTAACCCAAAAAGCGGGTGATTCCAGCACCTAGCTCCCCTTCACCTCTTTCGTTCTTGGAAATCGATGACACACCCAAAGTTGAGTGGAATTCTTACTGTAAGACAACCCTCCCAGATACATTTATGTTAGATGTACCTAATTCAATTGAACACAGGCACCTCACTGAGCCACTTCTCATTTCATTATCATCATCCCCTTTTTATCAGGATGACGTCATTAGGATCTACCACAGCCAACAGGTCATCCACGCATGCGATATGTGTGATAGATTTGATTAATCCACTACAATTAACTTTGCTCAAAAGCTCACATTTTGAGTCATTTTTGTGAAAGAGTGGCTGTGCTGAATGCAACGATGAACTCATGCTTCCTTTCGCTCATGTGTGGCTAATGTAAAGGATGTTGGAGGTGAATTCAGCTTGTGTGAAGTCACCCTATTCACTGAGGAGTAAATTTTATCATCAAAATGCATGCACATAATAAACAAATTAGGACCTATACCAAAAGAGCACATAACCAGTCTTATCAAACCAGTAGTCAACTGGCGACATAACAAAAGGTTAATCACTAACTCGGCTACCCACTTTACTACGTACACAAAATACGTCTTGCCGGGATCATCGCGATCAACATTATGCACTTAAACGCTATTATTTTGCTCCTTTTATCATAAAGCTGAATAATAGATTTTTCTTTAAGATTTACACCACTTTCCTATTTTGTACAAACTTACCGCTGTTTGCAAGAGGCTTTAGTGACACTGAGTTGATTTGCTGTACCAAGTGATTAATTTCTACGTCCAGTATGTCAAGCCCATGCTGGATATTGTTTAGTTGTTCTTTCGTTTGCTGCTCCTTTAACACGCTAGTAAATGACACATTATGATACTTGCTTCAAGTGCTTATACTGCTTCTTCTCTTTCTCGTATCTTAGTATCAACTTTACCACGGATTTCTTCAATTGGTCATCAATATATTTCAATGGTTTCGTATAGTTTTCTTTCTTCTTTTAAGCGGGTAATGAATTGATTAATACAATGAGGCCTTAATGATATTAGTTTTACCTGAATCTGCACAACTCTCTTTATTTAAGTTAATTAATCTTTTCTTTTGCTTCCTCGCTTTCTTCAACTAACGCAATGACGCCAAGATTCGCATGACGATCGCAGCTATCTAGAACACCTGGTAAAATAAAATAAAAAGTAAATTAATTGTGGTTAAATAAAAACTCCTATCAGAGATAGCTCCGATGATCTTCAAGATGTTTTAACCAGTGCTTAGAGTCAACAAAAGACATACTTTTCTCACAACTCATACATAAATGAGTGAAATACAGTAGCATTAAACTTTGCTTCAAAATACAACGACAACAGAAATAAATTTTACGTTTTTTCAGTTAATACTGAAACAGATGCACACTTTGTGTGTAACTCCAAGGTCATTACGTATCTTGGTATTTTTCTTTTTACAGATTTGTAATCCTATAATTTTGAAATCCTCCTAACTACAAATGTGGATAGTCAGCACATTAAATTATAGGGCAGCTAGAAGTCTAGGGCTTTGTTTTTTGACCCTGTGCTGAAAATATATAATAAATTGAGCCTTGCTTTACGCTAACCACAATTTCATTTCAGCCCAAATTTACAACCAAATCTCTGATTGTTTGGAAAGTCTTTCTGGAAATTTTGTATCTTGAAATAGAGACTGTAGTGAAATTTAGTGGATCTAGCATCATTGGAACACGCACAGCGCTCACATGATACCAACACCACCATATCTGCTATGCGCTCACATGATACCAGCACCACCATATCTGCTATGCGCTCACGTGATACCAACACCACCATATCTGCTTATGCGCTCACATGATACCAGCACCACCATATTTGCTATGTGCTCACATGATACCAACACCACCATATCTGCTATGTCACTAAATCGTTTGTTGGGATCCTCAAATCACAAACCAAAATCAGTTGTGGAAAAGTCTTCATCAATCTGAAATAATTCAATACAATACATGATGTTCATTTTAAAAGCCATCATTTAGGGATCGCTCCAATTTTGGTAAGATAACCTTTGACAAACAGCTGTACAGTCCGGGAGATACCTTAATTTTAAGGATAGAAAATATGTTTTTCTTCTTTAGGCACAGCGTGAGTATTAATCTTGATGATGTAACCACATTACTGCTGTATATATTCTAATACAAAATCTAAGCAATGAACCCATCACAGGGTCACAAGCCAGAGTTTTAGTCCCTACACTAAACAAGCACAATCAGAATGCTGCATCATCAGCAACCCTGTTTAATAAACGGCGACGTCCATAGTGTTTTCAATATTTACTACTAAGGGATTATGTGGTCCTTAGAAGTGAGAGTCTCCCGAATTGTTATGACTCAACTGAATGTCTCGAAACATGATGACGATAAATCAGTTGTCGTAGAACATGCAGGATTACTTTTTTGTATTCTCAATGTTTGATTACTAAATAATTACACACCTGCGAGAAAATATTTAGCACCTTTCCACTTTCCTCCGACGAAACATCTTCATCGACACCATTACGATGCACAATATCTACACGAAGACTGATTTAAAGTAATATTTCCTTAAATTTCCATTTTCATTTTTATGAAAGGACTATTTGAAAAATACAAATTGATGAAAAACTATGTTAATATTTTCTTCGGCTTAAAAATGATTGCATTTTAGAGATTTCACTAGTGTGTTTAAAATTGACCTTGCAGTGAATGTGTGATGTCATAATTGCAATTTCAAGATAATTTCGTATGTATTCCTATAAAATGAAAATGCATTTTTTTTTGGAGCATGGAAATAGAAAGCCTTGGAATATACAATAAACAGATAAAAGAATAAACAGGGCATTCTAACAGAAATGAAACTCATCTTCATCTTTTCTTAGATTACAAAACGAACAACATGAGTTCGATTGCTCTGTGCACGTTTAAATGAAAACAACTACATCGAAATTTAAATGGAACGAATGGAATGAGTCTTTGTCACAGATAATATATTAACACTATCCCTTGTAATCGCGACATGAACTACATTTGAGAATTTACCTTTATTTCTAATAGAATTTTTAGGGATTACTTGAGGATTTTTCAATGGTCCAAAAAAAACTTAAGGATTTTTCAATGGTCCAATTAATTGAAGAGTTTTTACCCCAAATTGGAAAATTTAAACCAAACGTTTTGGTCCACACTTGAAGATTTTTGATCCCATGCATTTCAAGAAGACAGTAGGATACACAAAGAGCACAAGAAAAACTTGGGTAACTGAGGAGACATGGAAAAAAGCAGAAGAACGGAGAGAGATCGAAAAGAAGATTGATAGCACAAAGTCAGAAAGAGTAAAAGAGAGGTGGGAACAACAGCACAGAATGAAGAACAGAGAGGTGAAATGATGTGCCCGAAGTGACAACAGGAAATGGTTGGACAGAATGGCACACGATGCTCAGAAAGCAGCAGAAAATGGACGAATGAAAGATGTTTATGCAATAACCCGGAAGGTTACAGGGAAATGGAAAAGTAACTAAGCTGTTGTAAAGGACACAAATGGGGATAATATAAACGACAAACAGGGAAGACAACAAAGGTGGAAAGAATTTAGCTCGGTCTTAAAGAGAGACGAACCAACAAATTGGGTGCATGAGACAGACAAGAGGATTGAAGAAGAAGTTGAAGTTGAGGTAGAAAAGATTACTAGACATGAAGTGCAGGATGCATTAAGACAGATCAAGAATGGGAAGACCAAACATACAGACCAAGAGACAGCAGAAATGCTAAAGGCGGACATGGATGCGACGGTAGAAAGAATGGCAAATCTCTTCAATGCAATATGGACAGAAGAGGTTCCTAGAAGATGGAACAAGGGTTTAATCGTAAAGATTGCAAAGAAGGTGACCTTACGAGCTGTAGTAACTGGAGAGTAGTAACACTGCTACGAATGATGAGCAAAATATTTGGTCGTGTACTGATTAATATACTGAAGAAGGAAGTGGACAAGGTTTTGAGACAGGAGCAAGCAAGAGGAGTACCACAGAACAGATTTTCATTCTAAGGAACATACTGGAGCACAAAAGAGTGGAACACATCTCTGCCAGTCTGTATGTGTATTCTATTGACATTGAGAAAGCGTTTGATCCTCTACACCCTAAAAGTTTATGGAGCATAGTACTGATTACATGACAAGATCATTAGAATTTTAAGATTACTTATGTATGACAGCTTTGAGAGTGCAGTTATAGACGAGGGTGAATTGACAGAGTGCTTCCAAATAACATTTGGTGTGGAGTAGGGGCGTGTGATGAGTGGTTTCCTGTTCTCACTGGCAATAGACTGGATGATGAAAAAGGCGATAGTAGGTGAAAGGATAGGCATCAGATGGAGATTTACTTCGCTACTCGAAGATCTATACTTCGCGGATGATTGCTTTGCTCTCAGCTAGACATGTGACCACATCCAAAAGAAGACAAAGAGGATGAAAGGGATGGCAGGAAGGAATGGTATGAAGATGAATGTGAGGAAATGTAAGCACATGAGAATGAATACCAGGGAAGAGACGGCGGTGGAGATTGGAGACGAAGCGTGGCAGACGTTGAGGATTTTGTATACTGAGGAGCCACGGTCAGTCAAAAAGGAGGTGAAACAAAAGATAATAAAAATAGACTAGGAAAGGCAAGATGCGCATTTAGGAACCTTGGGAGAGTATGGTGCAATTGACAGACAAACCAAGATAATACTGTTCAAAACAGTATAGTATGATCATTATTACTATATAGAAGCGAAGCGTGGACACTGACAAAAACTTGCGCATAATTGCAGTGGTGTTTATTGTTCTGTGCAGTGCCGTATTTCTCATCCATAATTTTTTTTTTTTTTTTTTTTTGGGGTGTCACATGGCCTCTTATTCAAAAAGTGGGGAAGAAAAGAGGCAAATTTTTACCAAAATTTAATGATTTGTATAGAAAAGTGGGGTAGACATGTCCCCCTGTCCCTCGGGAATTATGGCCCTGGTTTTGTGTTATGAATAGTGTGAGTTTTAATTCATACAGTTGATATTCTATTGATGTTACATGTCAGCATGTTATGGTTCGTTTTTTCGTACAAATTTAGGTTGGCAGGTTGGTAGAGAACGTTTGAGAGAGAAACAAAATAGTTTTAAGCGTAAACTGCAGAGGCTTTTATCATATATTTAAGATAACTGAAAATAATATTTCAAAATGCAGAATTGATGAATTTTTGAAAAACAGGTATTTACCCTTTCTCATTGCGTCAAAACACCGTGATGATTTTCTGCTTTATATTTTTGTTTGTCATTTTCAGTATCAGGTAGAAGTTATGTACGATTCGTTCTAGCTCTTCAACCACGTATGAATTAGATCCTTTTCCTATCAAACTCGTTAAATTGTTTTTCCCCTACTTTATTACCAGGAATTACTCAACTTGTTAATCTAAGTCTATCCGCAGGAGAGCTTGTTGGCGCATGGAAGAGCGCTCTCATTATTCCTATTGGCTTTGAAACCAGCCAAACCACCAACTTTAGGTAATTTGAGACTTATTAGCAATCTACAGTTTATTTCTAAAGTTGTTAAAAAGGTTGTTCTTACACAAATTTTGAATCATTGTGATGCACTTATGATCCAATGAGGAGTTCGTAATGGGGGATTATTTGAGGTAACTAACATAGAGCGTCTTATACTTATGCACATACATTGAGAAGGAGAGTAAAATCAATCTTAAAGTATATTATCAGTTTAAGACAGGTCATAAGTTGAGGAAACTTTGGCAAATTATTAAGGTTTTTCCAGCCTTTTTGACCAAATTAACATGAATATTAAATGGCTGCTTCCCCTCTCCCTCCTTCCCCTTGACCCTCCTTCTTTCTCTCCCATCCTCCACTTTACCCTCTTCCTCCTTCCCCTTTCACCTACTTCCTACTCTCTCCTCCTTCTTCTCCCCTCCTTCCTACTCTTCCATCCTTCCACTCTCTCCTTCCTACGCTCCCTCCTTCCCTCCCTTCTCCTTCCTGTTCTCCCATCCTCCCCTTTTCCCTCCTTTCTACTCTCCAATCCCCCTCCTTGCCCTTGCTTCCTCTTATCCCCTCCTTCCTACTCTCCCTTTTCCCTCCTTTCCTTTGCCCTTCTTCCCCTACCATCCTTCCTCCTCTATCTTCCCATTCCCCCTTCCCCCTCTATCTTTCCCCTCTCCCCCTTCTCCTTCTATGCTTCCCCTCTCCTCCTTCTCCCTCTATGCTTCCCCTCTTCCCCTCCCTCCTTGCCCTTCCTATCTCTTTCCCCTCTCCCCTCCTTCCGAGGGTGCTTAAAGGCGCTTTGCAATGCACGCTCGCCTAGTCGCTTCAAAGTTAAGTTTCATGCAATTTGAGTATCGTGTTGAAGATCTGATGATGATACAGAATATCAGGTTTGATGGGAAAACACAAATCAAATTAACAGCTACTATCAATGCATATGGAATATTGACACGGATTTCATTATCCGCTGTGCACTGGCAAGATCAGCTGTCATACAAAGTTCAGTCAAGTTGTTATTTTGGCAAAATACCCTAAAAATATTATCGGTCCCATGATAATGAAGTGGTTGGTCGTAAATCATTTTTTAAAAGTGAAAATTATTCTTCAGAAATTATTTTCTTCTTGGGTATCTTAAAAAGTATTTTTGATTTTCTCAGCGGTACCTTTTTCTTTCTTCAGTTAGTTAGCAGCAAGAATGTACGAACTATTAATTATATTTCAGTTCTGTCACACTCAGAACGAATGGTATCAGCATGGTATACATGTGTACGTGAAGGTGTATGTGAAGGTGATCTAGAGGGTGATCGAGAGGGTGATCGAGTGGGTGATCGAGAGAGTGATCGAGAGGGTGATCGAGAGGGTGGTCGAGAGGGTGATCGAGAGGGTGATCGAGAGGGTGATCGAGAGGGTGATCGAGAGAGTGATCGAGAGGGTGATCGAGAGGGTGGTCGAGAGGGTGATCGAGAGGGTGATCGAGGGGTGATCGAGAGGGTGATCAAGAGGGTGATCAAGGGTGATCGAGAGGGTGATCGAGTGGGTGATCGAGAGGGTGATCGAGAGGGTGATCGAGAGGGTGATCGAGAGGGTGATCGAGAGGGTGATCGAGAGGGTGATCGAGAGGGTGATCGAGAGGGTGATCAAGAGGGTGATCAAGAGGGTGATCGAGAGGGTGATCGAGTGGGTGATCGAGAGGGTGATCGAGAGGGTGATCGAGAGGGTGATCGAGAGGGTGATGAGAGTGATGATCGAGAGGGTGATCGAGAGGGTGATCGAGAGGGTGATCGAGAGGGTGATCGAGAGGGTGATCGAGAGGGTGATCGAGAGGGTGATCAAGAGGGTGATCAAGAGGGTAATCGAGAGAGTGATCGAGAGGGTGATCGAGAGAGTGATCGAGTGGGTGATCGAGAGGGTGATCGAGAGGGTGATCGAGAGGGTGATCGAGAGGGTGATCGAGAGGGTGATCAAGAGGGTGATCGAGAGGGTGATCGAGAGGGTGATCGAGAGGGTGATCGAGAGGGTGATCAAGAGGGTGATCGAGAGGGTGATCGAGAGGGTGATCAAGAGGGTGATCGAGAGGGTGATCGAGAGGGTGATCGAGAGGGTGATCGAGAGGGTGATCGAGAGGGTGATCGAGAGGGTGATCGAGAGGGTGATCGAGAGGGTGATCGAGAGGGTGATCGAGAGGGTGATCGAGAGGGTGATCAAGAGGGTGGTCGAGAGGGTGATCGAGAGGGTGATCGAGAGGGTGATCAAGAGGGTGATCGAGAGGGTGATCGAGAGGGTGATCGAGAGGGTGATCGAGAGGGTGATCAAGAGGGTGATCGAGAGGTGATCGAGAGGTGATCGAGAGGGTGATCGAGAGGGTGATCGAGAGGGTGATCAAGAGGGTGATCGAGAGGGTGATCGAGAGGGTGATCGAGAGGGTGATCGAGAGGGTGATCAAGAGGGTGATCGAGAGGGTGATCAAGAGGGTGATCAAGAGGGTGATCGAGAGGGTGATCGAGAGGGTGATCGAGAGGGTGATCGAGAGGGTGATCGAGAGGGTGATCGAGAGGGTGATCAAGAGGGTGATCGAGAGGTGATCGAGAGGTGATCGAGAGGGTGATCGAGAGGGTGATCGAGAGGGTGATCGAGAGGGTGATCGAGAGGGTGATCGAGAGGGTGATCGAGAGGGTGATCGAGAGGGTGATCAAGAGGGTGATCGAGAGGGTGATCAAGAGGGTGATCGAGAGGGTGATCGAGAGGGTGATCGAGAGGGTGATCGAGAGGGTGATCGAGAGGGTGATCGAGAGGGTGATCGAGAGGGTGATCGAGAGAGTGATCGAGAGGGTGATCGAGAGGGTGATCAAGAGGGTGATCGAGAGGGTGATCAAGAGGGTGATCGAGAGGGTGATCGAGAGGGTGATTGAGAGGTGATCGAGGGGTGATCGAGAGGGTGATCAAGAGAGTGATCAAGAGGGTGATCGAGAGGGTGATCGAGTGGGTGATCGAGAGGGTGATCGAGAGGATGATCGAGAGGGTGATCGAGAGGATGATCGAGAGGGTGATCGAGAGGGTGATCAAGAGGGTGATCGAGAGGGTGATCGAGAGGGTGATCAAGAGGGTGATCAAGAGGGTGATCGAGAGGGTGATCGAGAGAGTGATCAAGAGGGTCAACGAGAGGGTGATCAAGAGGGTGATCGAGAGGGTGATCGAGAGGGTGATCGAGAGGGTGATCAAGAGGGTGATCGAGAGGGTGATCGAGAGGGTGATCGAGAGGGTGATCAAGAGGGTGATCGAGAGGGTGATCAAGAGGGTGATCAAGAGGGTGATCGAGAGGGTGATCGAGAGGGTGATCGAGAGGGTGATCGAGAGGGTGATCGAGAGGGTGATCGAGAGAGTGATCGAGAGGTGATCGAGAGGGTGATCAAGAGGGTGATCGAGAGGGTGATCAAGAGGGTGATCGAGAGGGTGATCGAGAGGGTGATCGAGAGGGTGATCGAGAGGGTGATTGAGAGGGTGATCGAGGGGTGATCGAGAGGGTGATCAAGAGAGTGATCAAGAGGGTGATCGAGAGGGTGATCGAGAGTGATCGAAAGGGTGATCGAGAAGGTGATCGAGAGGGTGATCGAGAGGGTGATCGAGAGGGTGATTAAGAGGGTGATCGAGAGGGTGATCAAGAGGGTGATCGAGAGGGTGATCGAGGGGTGATCGAGGGGTGATCGAGAGGGTGATCCAGAGAGTGATCAAGAGGGTGATCGAGAGGGTGATCGAGAGTGTGATCGAGAGGGTGATCGAGAAGGTGATCGAGAGGGTGATCAAGAGGGTGATCGAGAGGGTGATCGAGAGGGTGATCGAGAGGGTGATCGAGAGAGTGATCGAGAGGGTGATCGAGAAAGTGATCGAGAGGGTGATCGAGAGGGTGATCGAGAGGGTGATCGAGAGGGTGATCGAGAGGGTGATCGAGAGGGTGATCGAGGGGGTGATCGAGAGGGTGATCGAGAGAGTGATCAAGAGGGTGATCGAGAAAGTGATCGAGAGGGTGATCGAGAGGGTGATCGAGAGGATGATCGAGAGGGTGATCGAGAGGGTGATCGAGAGGTTGATCGAGAGGGTGATCGAGAGGGTGATCCAGAGGGTGATCGAGAGGGTGATCGAGAAAGTGATCGAGGGGGTGATCGAGAGGGTGATCAAGAGGGTGATCGAGAGGGTGATCGAGAGGGTGATCGAGAGGGTGATCGAGAGGGTGATCGAGAGGGTGATCGAGAGGGTGATCGAGAGGGTGATCGAGAGAGTGATCAAGAGGGTGATCGAGAGGGTGATCGAGAGGATGATCGAGAGGGTGATCGAGAGGATGATCGAGAGGGTGATCGAGAGGGTGATCGAGAGAGTGATCGAGAGGGTGATCAAGAGGGTGATCGAGAGGGTGATCGAGAGGGTGGTCGAGAGGGTGATCGAGAGGGTGATCGAGAGGGTGATTGAGAGGGTGATCGAGGGGTGATCGAGAGGGTGATCAAGAGAGTGATCAAGAGGGGTGATCGAGAGGGTGATCGAGAGTGTGATCGAAAGGGTGATCGAGAAGGTGATCGAGAGGGTGATCGAGAGGGTGATCGAGAGGGTGATTAAGAGGGTGATCGAGAGGGTGATCAAGAGGGTGATCGAGAGGGTGATCGAGGGGTGATCGAGGGGTGATCGAGAGGGTGATCCAGAGAGTGATCAAGAGGGTGATCGAGAGGGTGATCGAGAGTGTGATCGAGAGGGTGATCGAGAAGGTGATCGAGAGGGTGATCAAGAGGGTGATCGAGAGGGTGATCGAGAGGGTGATCGAGAGGGTGATCGAGAGAGTGATCGAGAGGGTGATCGAGAAAGTGATCGAGAGGGTGATCGAGAGGGTGATCGAGAGGGTGATCGAGAGGGTGATCGAGAGGGTGATCGAGAGGGTGATCGAGGGGGGTGATCGAGAGGGTGATCGAGAGAGTGATCAAGAGGGTGATCGAGAAAGTGATCGAGAGGGTGATCGAGAGGGTGATCGAGAGGATGATCGAGAGGGTGATCGAGAGGGTGATCGAGAGGATGATCGAGAGGGTGATCGAGAGGGTGATCAAGAGGGTGATCGAGAGGGTGATCGAGAAAGTGATCGAGGGGGTGATCGAGAGGGTGATCAAGAGGGTGATCGAGAGGGTGATCGAGAGGGGTGATCGAGAGGGTGATCGAGAGGGTGATCGAGAGGGTGATCGAGAGGGTGATCGAGAGGGTGATCGAGAGAGTGATCGAGAGGGTGATCAAGAGGGTGATCGAGAGGGTGATCAAGAGGGTGATCGAGAGGGTGATCGAGAGGGTGATCGAGAGGGTGATCGAGAGGGTGATCGAGAGGGGTGATCGAGAGGGTGATCGAGAGAGTGATCGAGAGGGTGATCGAGAGGGTGATCAAGAGGTGATCGAGAGGGTGATCAAGAGGGTGATCGAGAGGGTGATCGAGAGGGTGATTGAGAGGGTGATCGAGGGGTGATCGAGAGGGTGATCGAGAGTGTGATCGAGAGGGTGATCGAGAAGGTGATCGAGAGGGTGATCAAGAGGGTGATCGAGAGGGTGATCGAGAGGGTGATCGAGAGGGTGATCGAGAGAGTGATCGAGAGGGTGATCGAGAAAGTGATCGAGAGGGTGATCGAGAGGGTGGTCGAGAGGGTGATCGAGAGGGTGATCGAGAGGGTGATTGAGAGGGTGATCGAGGGGTGATCGAGAGGGTGATCAAGAGAGTGATCAAGAGGGTGATCGAGAGGGTGATCGAGAGTGTGATCGAAAGGGTGATCGAGAAGGTGATCGAGAGGGTGATCGAGAGGGTGATCGAGAGGGTGATTAAGAGGGTGATCGAGAGGGTGATCAAGAGGGTGATCGAGAGGGTGATCGAGGGGTGATCGAGGGGTGATCGAGAGGGTGATCCAGAGAGTGATCAAGAGGGTGATCGAGAGGGTGATCGAGAGTGTGATCGAGAGGGTGATCGAGAAGGTGATCGAGAGGGTGATCAAGAGGGTGATCGAGAGGGTGATCGAGAGGGTGATCGAGAGGGTGATCGAGAGAGTGATCGAGAGGGTGATCGAGAAAGTGATCGAGAGGGTGATCGAGAGGGTGATCGAGAGGGTGATCGAGAGGGTGATCGAGAGGGTGATCGAGAGGGTGATCGAGGGGGTGATCGAGAGGGTGATCGAGAGTGTGATCAAGAGGGTGATCGAGATCGTGATCGAGAGGGTGATCGAGAGGGTGATCGAGAGGTTGATCGAGAGGGTGATCGAGAGGGTGATCGAGAGGATGATCGAGAGGGTGATCGAGAGGGTGATCAAGAGGGTGATCGAGAGGGTGATCGAGAAAGTGATCGAGGGGTGATCGAGAGGGTGATCAAGAGGGTGATCGAGAGGTGATCGAGAGGGTGATCGAGAGGGTGATCGAGAGGGTGATCGAGAGGGTGATCGAGAGGGTGATCGAGAGGGTGATCGAGAGAGTGATCGAGAGGGTGATCAAGAGGGTGATCGAGAGGGTGATCAAGAGGGTGATCGAGAGGGTGATCGAGAGGGGTGATCGAGAGGGTGATCGAGAGGGTGATCGAGAGGGTGATCGAGAGGGTGATCGAGAGAGTGATCGAGAGGGTGATCGAGAGGGTGATCAAGAGGGTGATCGAGAGGGTGATCAAGAGGGTGATCGAGAGGGTGATCGAGAGGGTGATTGAGAGGGTGATCGAGGGGTGATCGAGAGGGTGATCAAGAGAGTGATCAAGAGGGTGATCGAGAGGGTGATCGAGTGGGTGATCGAGAGGGTGATCGAGAGGATGATCGAGAGGGTGATCGAGAGGATGATCGAGAGGGTGATCGAGAGGGTGATCGAGAGGGTGATCGAGAGGGTGATCGAGAGGGTGATCAAGAGGGTGATCAAGAGGGTGATCGAGAGGGTGATCGAGAGAGTGATCAAGAGGGTGAACGAGAGGGTGATCAAGAGGGTGATCGAGAGGGTGATCGAGAGGGTGATCGAGAGGGTGATCAAGAGGGTGATCGAGAGGGTGATCGAGAGGGTGATCGAGAGGGTGATCGAGAGGGTGATCAAGAGGGTGATCGAGAGGGTGATCAAGAGGGTGATCAAGAGGGTGATCGAGAGGGTGATCGAGAGAGGGTGATCGAGAGGGTGATCGAGAGGGTGATCGAGAGGGTGATCGAGAGAGTGATCGAGAGGGTGATCGAGAGGGTGATCAAGAGGGTGATCGAGAGGGTGATCAAGAGGGTGATCGAGAGGGTGATCGAGAGGGTGATCGAGAGGGTGATTGAGAGGGTGATCGAGAGGGTGATCGAGAGGGTGATCAAGAGAGTGATCAAGAGGGTGATCGAGAGGGTGATCGAGAGTGTGATCGAAAGGGTGATCGAGAAGGTGATCGAGAGGGTGATCGAGAGGGTGATCGAGAGGGTGATTAAGAGGGTGATCGAGAGGGTGATCAAGAGGGTGATCGAGAGGGTGATCGAGGGGTGATCGAGGGGTGATCGAGAGGGTGATCCAGAGAGTGATCAAGAGGGTGATCGAGAGGGTGATCGAGAGGTGATCGAGAGGGTGATCGAGAAGGTGATCGAGAGGGTGATCAAGAGGGTGATCGAGAGGGTGATCGAGAGGGTGATCGAGAGGGTGATCGAGAGAGTGATCGAGAGGGTGATCGAGAAAGTGATCGAGAGGGTGATCGAGAGGGTGATCGAGAGGGTGATCGAGAGGTGATCGAGAGGGTGATCGAGAGGGTGATCGAGGGGGTGATCGAGAGGGTGATCGAGAGAGTGATCAAGAGGGTGATCGAGAAAGTGATCGAGAGGGTGATCGAGAGGGTGATCGAGAGGATGATCGAGAGGGTGATCGAGAGGGTGATCGAGAGGATGATCGAGAGGGTGATCGAGAGGGTGATCAAGAGGGTGATCGAGAGGGTGATCGAGAAAGTGATCGAGGGGGTGATCGAGAGGGTGATCAAGAGGGTGATCGAGAGGGTGATCGAGAGGGTGATCGAGAGGGTGATCGAGAGGGTGATCGAGAGGGTGATCGAGAGGGTGATCGAGAGAGTGATCAAGAGGGTGATCGAGAGGGTGATCGAGAGGATGATCGAGAGGGTGATCGAGAGGATGATCGAGAGGGTGATCGAGAGGGTGATCGAGAGAGTGATCGAGAGGGTGATCAAGAGGTGATCGAGAGGGTGATCGAGAGGGTGGTCGAGAGGGTGATCGAGAGGGTGATCGAGAGGGTGATTGAGAGGGTGATCGAGGGGTGATCGAGAGGGTGATCAAGAGAGTGATCAAGAGGGTGATCGAGAGGGTGATCGAGAGTGTGATCGAAAGGGTGATCGAGAAGGTGATCGAGAGGGTGATCGAGAGGGTGATCGAGAGGGTGATTAAGAGGGTGATCGAGAGGGTGATCAAGAGGGTGATCGAGAGGGTGATCGAGGGGTGATCGAGGGGTGATCGAGAGGGTGATCCAGAGAGTGATCAAGAGGGTGATCGAGAGGGTGATCGAGAGTGTGATCGAGAGGGTGATCGAGAAGGTGATCGAGAGGGTGATCAAGAGGGTGATCGAGAGGGTGATCGAGAGGTGATCGAGAGGGTGATCGAGAGAGTGATCGAGAGGGTGATCGAGAAAGTGATCGAGAGGGTGATCGAGAGGGTGATCGAGAGGGTGATCGAGAGGGTGATCGAGAGGGTGATCGAGAGGGTGATCGAGGGGGTGATCGAGAGGGTGATCGAGAGAGTGATCAAGAGGGTGATCGAGAGGGTGATCGAGAGGGTGATCGAGAGAGTGATCGAGAGGGTGATCGAGAAAGTGATCGAGAGGGTGATCGAGAGGGTGGTCGAGAGGGTGATCGAG
>JAIGNY010003419.1:35000-42500 GCA_020152595.1 Chiridota heheva | reverse complement strand
ATTAATAATAAATGAAAGGTGTCCGTCTTCCGCTCCCGTTTTGGATGTATATTTCCTTTGAGTTTATTGATCCAATGTATGTTATATTTTTTTAATGATAAAACAGTTTCAAATTTTATCTATATAAACTTATATATAACTGTCCACGCAGTGAATAATCCATAAGGCCTTTCATCACGAGTTCAAGGCATGTTCACTGATGATAACCTAAATACTGATAATAGCTTAAATTGTACTGGTAAGCAATCAAATGTTCCTTCCCACTCATCTTTTTGATAAGCAATATTGGATGTGTTTCATGCAGTATTTTTTCAGTGGCAGCGTTGCTGAGTAGGGCTGGTTATTGTGTCATTTTTTCAAAGCTCCGAGCGTTGAAGGGCCCCAAGCCCCCGGGCCCCCCTGCTTGATCATCCCTGGGCCCCATCCAGCTATTTGGTCAGGGCACTCAAAGCATTACAAATTATGGTTTCCCGCAATGAATCACCAATAACCAGATAAAGGCCATGACCTGTTCACTGATAATAACATAACTAACCCACTATACCTTTTTGATCAACAATATTCAAAGACAAAAATGTGTCTAAATCATTTTTTCTGCTTCTTGTACAAACAGCAAACTTTGTAGAGTGAAGCTGATGAAGGTATAGTTTACTGTACTGAGTGCACAGGCTACCATATAGAACCTATATTCAGCTGGGTGCATGAAGTTTCCCTTCATCAAATATACTTAAATGTCATGTCCATGGCTTTTATCTTCAGATCTTACAAAAGTAAAGGGAACTCTGAAAGTATATATTTGAAGAGCATCTGGGCCCCATGTAATGATTGCTATAAGCTGCCAGTTTCCAATTGGTCTATTTTTTACAACTTGCTGTGTTGAATGTTTAAGTTCAATAGAGTATTTGTACCGATAACAATGCGGTAACTAGGTGGAGTAAACAAACCTCAAATTGGCAATCGCGCATGACCAATACATTGACATTTAGATGTTCTTGTGGCCTACCTCAAGCTTTGATCCATTTATGGCACTTCTCCGGATCTTTATATTTTTAGCATAAAAAATGAACAAATTTCCGTTTGCTAACTGTTCTGGGTACGAGAATCGGATTAACAGCGGACCCGTTAGCGCAATTTGTGTTCACCATTTTGTCGCCACTCAGTTTGTGTGTGCATAAATTTGTTTTGTGCATGTACTGCATTGACTGCATGAGCGCGCGCCGCTAGCTAGCTGTAATGTACCAGTACCGCGTAGGATTTTCGCATTTAATTACGCAAATTTGCTTGCTATGCAAATTTGTGCGGTAATTGGTTAAAAAAGCTGTCGATCAACTAACATAGAAAAGTCTAATTGCCAAAGGATATCAATTTGAAGAAAACAACTCATGTATGTCCGTTAATATGCATCGCAAATTTGCATATTAAGAGCTAGAAAATGAAAATGGTCATTTCAAACAACTTTTTAACTAAAAGCTTTGCTATTTTCATGATTTTGACAGGACTTTTATATGCTATTTTGGTAATGTTACCTTAACCTGTCCAAAGTCATTAACTGCCATGAAAAAAAGAAGAGGAAAACCTTTATATTAAGAACTAATAGCCTTCAAACTAAGGATTTGTTAATGCCATATAGCAAGGGGTCTTAATTGAATTTTTCGAAAGGCCATCATTTCACAACAGCTTCAGGCCGTGGGCCAATCGCAAAACCAAGCGTCTTGTGACAAACAAAATCCGTCAAAACAATCCCTGAATACAAGTTGAGAGCGTGCGCGATTGTAAGTGTACGCCAGATGTCGGCGGTTTTCTTATCCACCTTCCTTTGACAAGCCTCGAGCCCAGTTTATATCGGAACTAAATATAACATTTTATTTGATAAGCTGCGATGTTTTAGTGAGCTGATCTGCCTAGGAGAAAAACATATACAACAAAATAAACGAGTATTTTGCGATTTTTACCGATCTCATTCAGATTGATCTTACATGCAATGCACTGTATTGCATTATATAATGACTATTGTTCGCGGGCCAGATTAGATTGTCTGGCGGGCCAGATTGGATTGGATTGCGGTCAGATTTGGCCCGCAGGCGCCCTATTAAGAATTGCCGGCATAGTGCATAACGCTATAACGTTACGAAAAACTTTTTTGTTTGTTTTTAACGTGTTTGCCAGAAAGAAAAAGTAAATATATTACAGTAAGGTAATACTTGTAGTGACTAGACAAAAATTACAAGAGAAAAAAAAAAGCAAAAATTGAAATAAATAATTCCGCAAGGACTCGATTCTTGGCTGTTAGTTTCAGGGGCGTCGCCAGAGGGAAGATTCCCTGCCCCCTGTTGCCTCCTCAAATAAAAGGACAGAATACTCCAAAAATGTGCACTTACATACACACTCCTCTAGCACCTCCTGCACACTGCACACCCCGACACATCAAACGCCACCACCTTACACACACACACACACACACACACACACACACACACACACACTTGTTTCAAGTCCCAATCGAAGACATGCGTTTTGAATCACTCAGAAGGGGACATCGTCCGTGAATGTTATTTTTAGCCTAATGAGATGTTAATTGATGCATTGATTACAATTCTACAACCCATTTTTATTAACACTCATCGTTTTCCTTTTAATGGCGTAAAACAGGAATGGGATCTACACATACTAACTGGGTACACACATGTGTATGTTCTCCAACCAGGATCACCACATATAAGATACCAATCGAGAATATTGGTGGTGTGTTAGAGTTCATTCGCCAAACTGGGGACAGTATGCAATCTGAATCACATAACCGGGGACGTAGATGTTAGAATATCTTTCTCTGAGAATATACCTAAAGACATATATTTTGAAACATACCCTGCACAGACCCAACTAAATGGGGACAGCACTGAAAATGCGTGATATTTCAGGTGACATATTGTTTCACCCTGGAGAGCCCAAATCTGCAAGAAAACCAACCGAGGACGTTCCCGGTCAGTAGGTCGTCCCCGATTAGAAGGTGTGTTATTTTACAAATGTCCCCGACTAGTAGCGAAGACATACGCAAACACACACACACATACTTGTTGACGTTGCCAAACGTGAACTACATGTTCACACTATCAACAGTGGACGCCTTTCAATATAGCTAATTTGGGAATATTATTAAAGAGGGCAGCATGTTTTGACAAGATAGATTCAAAGGAAGTCTCAATTTATTAACATTTTGGGTGTAAATAAATATTTTCCACCTTACAACCGAGGACGATAAATTTGTGGCTTCCAACCGTGAACGATGGAACCTAGCCGACAAACCGTGGACGCAGACCTAACAGTTACATATCTTGCGTGTCGGAATAAAATCGAATAGCCGTGGACGTGTTATTTTGTATATGAGGAAGGCAGTCAATGTACAAAACCACATCGTGACAACACTTACACATAGTGAATACACATGAAACAACCGGAGACTAACCAATCGTATACTAAGTTCAGAATTTCAAAACAAATTGAGAGCGTTATCAAAATGATGAGATTGACAGTTTTAGGTAGTTGCTGCAAAGGAGCACAGTCCGCGTTTGCAAGTGTGTCCTCGGTTGACGGGTGTGTATTCATACGAACGTCCACGGTTGGCGCCACGAGTCAACGCACCCACATTCAGGTAAAATTATGACCATTTATAGGGACATCATAGGAGACCCCCTATTTTACCCAACATTACCCTTTTATCAGGAGGTGGAGGTGGGTGGGGGTGGGTAGGGGGGTGAATATGGAGGTGTATATACATGTAAAAAAAGGACTATGAGACAATACTCCATCCCCATATACATATATGGGTGATGAGACAAATATGATGGGGAAATAAAAGTATGGAGAGTTATCGCGGCATTTTTGTTTTGAAACATTTTACATATGTATCACTATCAAATACTAACAAAATAAAAGACTTATTTATCCAGCGCATGTTAGAAAGCAGAGTTTTTTTTAAGTTCTTGTAATAAAAATATTAATGCGAAAAATTCAGAGCAGGGACTTTAATTCAAAGATTGCCCAGTATTTTGAGGAAACTTCTTGTCACTACCAAGTGCTTTCAGAGCCATTAGTATATTTTTAAACTGTTTACCCAATCTATTATTTTTCGAATCTGGTTTCTCATTGGACGAAGTTTTTAATGGTCAAGTCAGTGACACGTAACTTGCGTATTTACAGTTACGTGTATTACCAATTCGCGAGAAACCTTACAGAATTAGTTCAGTGGTCAAGTAAGTTTATCTTATATTAAAGTGGACTTTAAAAGAAACCAAATGGCAAAGGAAGCATTTAAAACGCTTCGGAAAATGTTACAAAACTGTTACTTACATTTGCATCAATTCCCAATTTGACCTCTCAAGCGGAAAGAAAGCATGCACTAAGGATAGCAATCGAGACAATCATAGATTTTTGTTGGTTAAAAATGACTGTCAGACTAGTAGCACCTAGAGGCAACGTAAGCTAGAATGTTAAAATATATACAAAGTAAATCACGAAATAGCGACAAAGGAAACTCGAAATCCAACCAAAATTGAGATATATTGACTAATTAAAACTGTTTAATCGTTCCCAATTATTCTGTAAATATTGTTTGCTTAGGAGATGTTCAAGATAAAAGATTTATGTACTAAACGGTTGAGATAAGACTACATGACATGTGACATCATATCCCCACATTCCAAAGTATTGTGCATTTGTCGCATGTTTTCTTAGAATTGACAACCATTGGATATGTCAGGAAAGTACCCAAATCAGAATCTAGTAAAGTGACTATGATTTACCTCCTAGATAAATTTGCGGGAAATATTTTTGATTAGTAAAACAATTTGATTAACTAGAATTATAACACTCTGCAGAGCGCATACCTCCTCCCGTTGTTCATTCCCACCGGAATACAATTTACCTCAGAAACCATCGACCCACCAAGTTAAAACCCTAAACAATCTCTTTCTCACTGTTGATCCTTATTGCCATTTACATTCTAAACACTTGAGGATCATCACTTGTGATCAATGTTTTCAGTTTAATTCAGGCTAAGCACTCATTGTTTGATTCACATTCAATAATTTTCATTCATGGCAGAAACCAATTGTTTTGATTTCATTGACACCAAAGACCACTTCTCTTGATTTCCTTTGAGTCAAATTCAGTGTATGGCTGTTCTTTTATGGCATGAGTTCATTGTTCAGCACATTCCATCGGAAAGTTTACACTAAGTGCTGATAAATCTTGCCCTACAATAGTACCACCCATCTATTTTTGCCCTTCCCCTATTCCAATTTGTCCCAAATTTTAATCAATTCTTCCTAAAGCAGGAACAAACTACATACCAAATTTGATCCAAATCCAGTCATCAGTTCTTAAGATATCTTAATGACAGAAAAAATGTCCCCCCTTCCCCTCCCCCAATTTGTACTCTTTTCCCTGTTTCAAAATGTCTCAAATTGTACTTACTTCTACCTTAGGCAGTCACAAAACCACACAGCAAATCTAACTAAAATCCAATTATCAGTTCTTGAGATATCTTGATGACAAAGAAACAGACAAATTAAGGCAAAAACATGTCCCCATCATTTGCACCTTTCGCCTATTCCAATATGTCTCAAATTTAATTCACTTTGTCCTTAAGCAGAAACAAAACCACATCAAACTTAATCCAAATCTAATCATCAGTTCTAGAGGTTTGTTATTGACTGAAAAAAGATAAACTAACCATGAAATGTCGCCACCCCTCAATTTTCACAATTCCCTTATTCCAATATGTCCCAAAGTTTTCACACTTTGTCCTCAGGCAGAGCCAAAACAACACACCAATCTTGATCATAATCCAATCATTAGTTCTTGAAATATCTTGATGACAAACAGACAAACAGGGGAGAAAACATAATATTTACATCCTCTTACGGGCAAGTAATAGCTAAGTGAATAAACACAATGTTCTCAAGCTGAAAGCTAAAGAAGGTATTTACAAAATCCAAACACTGCGCTACTCAGAACTTGAAGATCGTCCACATCAGATGATATTTTTAAGTGATCACAAGGCACTACAATTTGATTGGTGATCAAGCAAGTTCACCATCATATAAAAGAAGACTTAGAAAACATAAGGTGCTATCTACCTACTATCATCATCATCATCATATCGAGCGAACTCGGGCACTGCCGACAAAGATTCTCCACTGCTTGCGATCATCCATGGCACCTGGCAGGACATCTCTTTCAATTCCAGTGTCCTTCTCAAGAACATCAATGTAGGTTAGTGCTGGCCTACCACGACTTCTTTTTCCATGTTTTGGGTCCCAGAGAAGTGTCTGATGTATGACTTCATCTCTGCTCCTCCAACAGTGGCCAGCAAATTTAAGGCGCCTTGCCTGGATGACTTCAGAAATAGGTTGTAAGTTTCCATAAAGTTGGCTGTTAGGGAGATGCTGTTGCCATGACACACTAAGGGCAAATCTCAGCAATTTTGTGTACGTACCATCCAGTCTCCTTGAAAGTGCATTTGTCATAGTCCATCCCTCAGATCCATACAACAGCACACTTTCAACAGCTGCCTTGAAGAAATTGATTTTGAGATCTCTGGAGAGATCACTACGCCATATGTTGCTCAGCTTGGAACAGGCAGTCCATGCTTTTCCAATTCGGACATCTATGTCTTTCTTGGTGGAGTCTACCCACGAACCAAGATACTGAAAGTTGGTGACTTGCTTTAAAGTGGTACCGTTAATGTCCTTGAGGCTAGCTTGTGGATGGTTGTACATCATGTACTCAGTCTTTTGACTATTTATTGTCAGACCAACCTCTTTGGCAGCCTGTTCAACTCTGTGTAATAGATGTTCATCATCAGCAATGTTGTCTGACAGCAGCGCGATGTCATCTGCAAAATCAGTGTCAGTTAATGTTGTAGATGGGTGGCGTCTGCTCTGCCGTTGCTTCAAGGTAAAACCCAGGTGTGCATGGTTCTCCATAGCTTTCCTCAAAGCATAGTCGAGTGTTATGATAAACAGGAAGGGAGCAAGAGTGTCTCCCTGTAGAACTCCGGCCAGAATTTGGAAAAAGTCTGTATCACCATCAGGACTTCTGACCCTTGCTGTTGTGTTTTTATACATAATACTATGGTGTAGCGGTAATCATACCTGTCTACAGACCACGAGGCCCCGGGTTCAATCCTGGGGTGGGTAGACACGCCAGTGCACCACAACTGGTTATCAAAGGCCGTGGACATTGACTTGGTTGTCGATGTGATGTATGTCCGTACGTCGTACCTGTGTTCTCGTCCGGGTCGTATTAAGCGTTTCGTGATAGCTTTTGTACTATCATAACCGAATACGCAGGCGACGACCCCGTCATTGTAATTGTGTGTTCAACTCTCTCTCTCTCTCTCATAAGGTGCTTAAGAAATTAAAAAACATTCAAAATCCTATTCTTCCTTTAAATATATTTAAGTTTAAAGATTTGCGTAGAAACGTCTGAGATCAAGAC
>JAIGNY010003419.1:5000-30000 GCA_020152595.1 Chiridota heheva | reverse complement strand
TCAACCGGAACTGACCATTGAGAAGCATATCACAGAGCTTTGCAGGATCTGCAACTACCACTTGCACAATATTGGCAGCATCAGATACCTTCCGACTCAAGAGACGGCTTCAGCATTGGCAAGGTCATTAATTCTGTCACGTCTTGATTATTGCAAGAGTCTGCTTGTTGGTGCGTCACATGAGAACATCAAACGATTGCAGAGGATACAAAACACAAGCTGCACGTATTGTCACTAAAATATCATAATGTGACAGTAGGCCTATAACAGCCGCGCATGGCTACCAGTTGAAGCTAGAATCGAGTATAAAATATTATGTTTAGCCTACCAGTGTATAAACGGATTAGCACCAGAATGCTGTAAGCTTCTGTCCATCTATCGGCCAAAAAGGTGTCTCAGGTCTAGTGACAAGCAATTGCTGGATATACCAAAGTGGAAACTAAAATCTTTTGGCTACAGGTCTTTCACAGTAGAAGCCGCCAGAAAATGGAATGATATTCCGAAATCCATGAAAGACATTACTTTTTTGGATACGTTTAAATATCAGCTCAAAACATGTTTGCTTAAGAAGTATTATTTTAATTCTATTATAGTTTAATTAAATCGTTTAATTACATTACCCTATCACTTTTATTGTATAAGCGCTTTGAGCATACTCCACAGTGTGGATCATAAGCGCTATATAAATGTTCCTATTATTATCATTATTATCCCAGTCCAACTCTGTGTCGAGTCAACCATTACAAATTATAACGGTTCCCGCAATGAATCACCAATAAAGGCCATGACTTTTTCACTGATAATAACATAATAACCCACTATACCCTTTTGATCAACAATAATTCAATGACAAAAATGTGTCTCATTCATGCTTCTTGTACAAACAACAAGCTTTGTAGAGTGAAGCTGATAGTTTACTGTACTAGTGCACAGGCTACCATATCGAACATATATCTTAATTCAGCTGGGTGCATGCGGTTTCCCTTCATCAAAGATACTAAATGCCATGTCCCCATGGGTTTTATCTTCCGATCTTACAAAAGTATTGGGAACGCTGAAAGTATATATTTTAAGAGTATCTGGGCCCCATTTAATGATTGCTATAAGCTGCCAGTTTCAAATTGGTTTATTTTACAGCTTGCTGTGTCGAATGTTTAAGTCCAATAGAGTAGGTGTACCGACGTCATCTGCAAACATTGCTAAAAGAAAAAACATGTATTTCTGGTAATTTTGCGTTTAAAAAATAGTCATTTTTTTGTTTTCTTTTAATTACTGAAAGTGTCTGTCTGCTTTTCACATTGTCAATAAGCGTAATTCGTGTACAGTGGGCAATATATAAAAACTTACTGTCGGTACCAAAGCTGAGTACGTGTGCTGATAATACTCAAATTTGAATTTGATTAAAGTTGATTTAGATGACACTTGCAATATTGAATTTCAAATAAACTTAATGAAAGTAGTATTGCCTGAAACACATAATTAGATGTCCTTTACATAATTCATAATTTTTTGAAAATAATGAGAGAGAGAGAGAGAGAGAGAGAGAGTTGAACACACAATTACAATGACGGGGTCGTCGCCTGCGTATTCGGTTATGATAGTACAAATGCTATTACGAAACGCTTAATACGACCCAGACGAGAACACAGGTACGACGTACGGACAGACATAACATCGACAACCAAGTCAATGTCCACGGCCTTTGATAACCCAGTTGTGGTGCACTGGCGTGTCTACCCACCCCAGGATTGAACCCGGGGCCTCGTGGTCTGTAGACAGGTATGATAACCGCTACACCACAGTAGGTAGATAAAAAAAATAATGAGAATGTTTTTTTCCACATAAATATTAATTGGGATATGGCTTATACCCTAAAACGTATTGTCATAATCAACTTCTATTCTTATGTCAATTTTTCTCTACGATTAAGGAAATAAGCCACACCCACCATAACAATGCGGTAACTAGGTGGGGCAAACAAACCTCAAATTGGCAATCGCGCATAGACCAGTGCATTGACATTTAAATGTCCAAGTGGCCTGCTTAAGCTTTGATCCATTTATGGCACTTCTCCGGATGTTTTTTAGTTTTTAGCATAAGGAAAAACCAAATTTCCGTTTGCTAACTGTTTTGGGTAACGGGAATCGGATTAACAGCGGGCCCGTAAGCGCAATTTGTGTTCACCATTTTGACGTCACTTAGTTTGTGTGTGCAAAAATGTGTTTTGTGCATGTACTGCACTGACTGCATGAGCGCGCTAATAGCTAGATGTACTGTGCCAGTACCGCGTAGGATTTTTTCATTTAATTGCGTAGATTTTGTTGCAATGCAAATTTGTGCGGTAATTAGTCAAAAAAGCTGTCGATCAACTAGCATAGAGAAGTCTAGCATAGAGAAGTCTAATTGCCAAAGGATCACATTTTGAAAAAAAGCGAACATGTATGTCCGTTATTATACATCGTAAATTTGCATATTAAGAGCTAGAAAGTGAAAATGGTCATTTTAAGCAATTTCTAACTGGAAGCGTTCCTATTTACATGCTTTTGACAGGACTTGTATACGCTATTGAGGTAATTTTACCTGAACATGTTTAAAGTCAGTAACTGCCATGGAAAAAAACCTTTATTTGAAGAACTTATAGCCTTTAAACTAAGAATATGTTAGTGCCATTTAACAAGGGTTCTTAATTCAATTGTTCGCAGGGCCGTGGGCCAATCGTGTGGCAAAACCAGCGTCATGTGACAAACAAAACCTGTCAAAACAATCCTTGAATACAAACAACTTGAGAGCGCGCGCGATTAGAAGGATGTACGCCAGATGCCAGTGGTTTTCTTATCCACCTACCTTTGACAAGTAGACGGGTACATACGGGGGGTTAATGTGCACCCCCAGGACTCTTCCAAACCAACTTTTTTAGCTCTTTTTTATAGTCCTAAAACACATTCACGATGTTAACAACAACAAAAATCCGGCACTCTGGAGATATTCAAGATGGCGTCCAAAATGGCGCCACAAATGGGACAATTCTCTAAAAAATCATATATTGGCCATAAGCAATAATTATCTTTAAAAAGAAACCTCAAAATATTATTATAGGAGCTGTTGAGAACACTTGCAACCATATTTATATTTTTGCATAACTTTGCCATATTCCAAATCCAATATGGCGGCCAATATGGTGTCCAAAATGGCCGCCAAAATAACAAAATTCTAATTTAAAAGTCATATATTGTCCATAATTAAAAAGAAAGTACAGAATATTATTTTAGGGCCATTGGGAACTCTTACCAACCATGTTTGTATTGTTACTATTTTCTACAACGGTTGACAGCTTCTAAGCCACAGGAACATGAAGAATCCTCTACCAGCCAAGGTCGGACAAAGCGCAAGCAATCTACAGAGAGGATAATTTTTAATCCCGATTGTATTTTCTGCAATTAAGACTAGAAGAATTCATGTGACAAAGGCAGGCATCAACACTAAGGAGGACACTTCTTCATTTGAGCGAGATGGTTGGCAAACAATCTTAAAAATAGCAGAAGACAACAAGCATGAGTGGCTTTTACAGCGAATCAGAGGTTTTGATTTGTTTGCAAGTGAGGCCAAATACCACCCCAAGTGCCGAAAACATTATACAACAAATCCAGCACACTGGAGAAGTTGTAACCCTGAAGCAACTGCTGGACAAGCAGATTTAGAAGCTGCCCATGAATTCTGCTTCAAGCATGTTGCAAAATACCTGGAACAAACAGTAATTATTGGACGTAAAGTAGTACAGCTATCATCGCTATGTATGTTATACGTTGCCAAGCTAGATGAGACACACTTTGCAAATCCAAACTACCGGGCAGAAAAACTTAAACGCAAGCTAGAAAACCATTCTAACCTGGCCCCAAACTTGCATTCGTCAAAGTTGACCCAGAGGGTAAGGGCTGGCCCTTTATCTTGTCTACAACTCCAGCATCTCTGTCGAAGAAGCAATTAGTCAAACCTATCAACTTGCCTCAAAGGATGCCATGAAAGATGTTGCACTGCTGCTACGAGGCATCATACTTCGTGCATTCAAAGAGACCAAGGAGCTCACGTGGCCTCCTCCACCAAGTGAATTGGAAGTAAAGGATGGAGTAATACCACCAAATTTGAAACGCTTCCTCAGCCTGGTCATATCTGGTCAATCCAAAAGCTCCTCAAGACAGGCAGAGCGGCTATTGTTCTCCATTGGACAAGATCTTTGCAGGGCTGTCTCAAATGGAGAATGGCTTCTTCCCAAGCACATCCTTCTCTGCATGACATTGCGCCACCTCTACCGAAGTAGACAGTTGCTTACCCTCCTGAGCAGATTAGGCCATTGCGAGAGTTACCTCTTTTCTGTGGAGTTGGAGACTGCGCTTGCAGTTGCTCTGGAACAGCGTTCTTCACTACTGACAGCACAGATTGTGAAATCGCCGCATAATGTTCTTTTCCATTCTGAGTGGGACAACTTCAACCAACTCCTTACTGGCATACACAGCAGACCTGCTATCAATACTGCAGCTGGGATTATGCTACAGGAAGCCAAGAAGCCTGAAGACCCAGTACACACACAAGTCTCAATTCCCAGAACTAAAGAGCACTCTCTCAAGCTAGACACACCTGCTCCATTGCCACCTTTTCATATTGCAAAGAGAAAAGGTCCTAACATAGACCTACAGAATGTCCAGCAGCCAGAAGAAAATTTGGCTTTGTTACAGAGAGCTTTAACAGTGTACTTCATCTGGGCTTTCTGTCGAAAAGCAAGTAGTACTGACAAGCAGCAGATACCAGCACTGTGTGGGTTCATTTCTGCCATTGGATGCCCCCCAAGTGAACTTACCACCATTGACTTTTATCCGTCCATTACCAAGCCTATCACAGAGTACAATGTTGTGAAAGAACTGTTGCGTCAATGCGAGAAGGCTACTGAGGAAGTTGGACAGCGTTACACAATAACTACATTTGACCTTGGTGTAATCATGAAAGCCATGCCTATCATATGGGACAACCCTGCAGCTTACAAGAACCACATCGTCCTCATTGGAACCTTCCATACCATCATGAACTACTTGAATATGCTTGGACATAAGATGGCTGGTTCGGCTACTCTGAGCTCATTATAGAAGCAAATCTCACAACCTCTGGCTGCCTGAAAGGAGTTCTAAATGGCAAAGCGTATAGCAAGTCCATGTGGTGTCTGAAAGTAGTAAGTGAAGCCTTAGAACGACTACTTCTTTCAGCTTATATCGCCCAGAGGGATGAAACTGCTCACGGCCCCACAAATGCAGATGCTCTGGATGCCTTGATAACACTCTGTAATGCTGAGAACTTTAATGCTGTTCTTCAAGATCCTACAATTCAGCAGTATCTGAATGACTACACGGTGTTCCAAGAGCGAGTCCGAAATGGAGAACTAGGAAAGACCGCCAAGTTCTGGATATCTTTTTTGGATCATGCACACCGTATCTTCATGCTGCTCTATGCAGTAAAGACAAACAATCTGAAATTGTACCACAAGTGCATGGCGGACATGGCAGACTTGTTCTTTAGCTTTGGAGGAATCAATTACTCTAGATACCTCACCTGGTTTGATGCATTTCTCGCCAACATTGAGGTCAGTCATCCAGGAGCTACTCGATTACTAGAGAAAGGAGCCATATCCGTTGCCAGGTCTAGAATACCCGGTAACTTATGTGCCGTAGACAAGACGATAGAGGAAACCTTCATGAAGTTTGCCAAGTCCCATGCTGGTGCTGGTGGAGCTGGCCTTACTGGAATCTTAGAGAACTACGGTGCTTACCAGCGATGGATTCGGACGACATCAGAACGTAGTAAGTACTACCAGGCCACATTGGAGATGTGTGACATGTGTCTTGACAATGATAACGCCAAGTGTGGCAAGCACCGTGAGCAACTCCAGACAGAAATCAAGAGGAGTGAAGCTGCAGTACAACGAGTAATGGATGCCATAGAAGGCTTCCTCAACCCATTCGACATAGCAGACAAAGACCGCTTGTATGTGATTTCATCTGGCAATCCCATACCTTCTGAGATAGAACATGATGTTCTAACTGCTGAGGAAGCTGGCAGGTTGGAGAAGGAGAAGTTTGTTGAGGAGAGGCTAAAGAAAAAGATGACGACGAAGGACGAAAGGAATTCTTTGACCCGTTGAAGAAGTTAAAGCTGAAGACCATGCAAAAGTTGAACAAGAAAGTTAAGCTAACATCTGCTCAAGGAAATGCTTTGAAATATCAAGAGCAGGGGATATAGCCTTTCAAATTCTTGTGAAGTCACAGATGCTCTCTCAACCTGTAAGCATTGATGAACTGATGAATTACTGCATTACACCAGTACCTCATGCTCTAGGTACTCCCGATGGCTTCATGGCAAAAACCAACAAAGCAGCAGCAGTCCACTTCCTCACAAGCGACGTGCCTCAAGCTTCCTTACCGTCCAGAAATGCTGGAGAAACACTCTTCATTGAAGATGGGAATGCCCATTTCCATACATTGAAGGATCTGCCTCCAACCTTCAAGCAAATTTCTTTCAAGCTGCTTGACCAAATAAGCCATAAGCCAGATGTAATCTTCTCAACTGACATGTATCTGGAAGAGTCCATCAAAAGTCAGGAGGGCTTCGCCGTGGCTGCAGTGAGAAAATCCTCTTAGAAGGCATCAACACCAGAAAGCCAGCCAATTTCAAGGTCTTTCTGCAGAATGACGAAAACAAAAGCAGTTGTGTCAGCTCATGCTTCGCTCTTGGAGTAGTCCAGAAGCAGCACGACGTTTAGTAGGAAGGAAAGTTATACTTGTGGTTGAAGGTGTTCCGTTCTGCTAACATCTACCGACGGTGCATCTGTGCAACAACATGAAATCCCAGGGCTTAGATCTAACCAAGAGGAAACAGACAGCCGAGTGATCCTGTATTTGTTTTATGCCAAGGAACATGGTTACAAACAGGCAGTTGTACACAGCCCAGATAGCGATATCTTCTTCATATTGTTGTACTATGCAGAGAAATTGCGTCCACTGACTGTTCTGTTTGACACTGGCAGTGGAGTTAACCGAGACTCCTTGACATCGGTGACATAGCAAAAGACTTGGGACCCACATACTGTGAGGCACTTCTCGGCATTTACTGCTTTACTGGTGAAGATTGCAACTGCGCTTTTAAAGGAAAGGGGAAGAAAATTCCTCTGAAGACACTTGAAAAGAGGCCACGCTACCAAGACTCTTTCGTGAAGTTGGGCAATAGCTGGGAAGTTGAGGAGAGTCTAGTTGATGAGCTGGATGAGTTTGTGTGTGCTCTATATGGCTTTCCTAGACTTAAGCATGCCAATCAAGTCCGATGTGCAATGTTGAAGAAGATGGTTGGCGAAGGAGAGACCATCAAGTCATCCAAAGTAGATTTGTCCAGGATGCCACCTTGTAGACAGTCGCTGATCCCACACATCAAACGTGCAAATTACAGGGTAGCTCAATGGAAACGGGCACACATACCCATACTTGAAATCCCGCCTCCTACAGCACATGGATGGGCTCTTTGTGATGGATACATTGAGCCAGTGTGGTCAGAGGGACCTATCTTGCCGTCATGTCTTCAAGATATATTGGCTGATGACACTGAGGAGGATTCATCTGATGAAGAATATCCTGAGGAAGATGGTGTTCCAGATGAATCAGATTATTCCAGCCTAGACTCTGATTCTGACAGTGACTGATTCATTATAAACACAGGTTATTTCAAATGTATGAAATATGAACATTGTAGAAGAAACTAGTAACTCTTATGAACAGATAAGCGGTGGACATTCGCTATATAAAATGTCCATATGTAAGCAATTTTTTTTCATGATTTTCATTTTTTGATATACTTGGCGGCCATTTTGGATGCCATACTGGCCGCCATACTAGCCGCCATATTGGATTTTGAACATGGCAAAGTTATGCAAAAATATAAATATGGTTGCAAGTGTTCACAACACCTTCTAGAATAATATTTTGAGGTTTCTTTTCAATGATAATTATTGTTTATGGCCAATAACTTTTTGATTTTTTTTAATTTTACCATTTTGACGCCATTTTGGACGCCATCTTGGCCGCCATATTGGATTAGGAACATGGCAAAAATATGAATATGGTTGCAAAAAGTGAACAATATTTTGAGGTTTCCTCCAAAAGCTTTTTATACTAGAACAATATTTTGAGGTTTCCTTTTTCAATAAAAATTATTATTTATGGCCAATATATGACTTTTTATAGAATTTTTTTACCATTTTTAGGACGCCTATAAACAAGTTGGACGCCATTTTGGACGCAATGCATCTTGAATATCGGATTGGATTTTGTGGGCCAGAGTGCCCGATTTTTCTTTACCCGTAATGTTAACATCTTAAATGTGTTTTGCGTTAGGACCATAAAACAATCATTCATTTCTGAAGATGAAACTTAAAAATATTGTTGGTTTGGAAATGAGTCCTGGGGCATGGGCATAAAATAAAAACTATTATTTGGACCGCCACACTCCGCAATGGGAATGTGACGTCACATACTCTACAAGTGACCAGACATCGCTGTTAAAAATGAACCTATTGTTAGTATACAAGGGTACCCCGTGGCCAGATAAAAAAAATCGTTTTGAAATCAAGAGAAGCGAGTAATTAGAATATGAGCATGCGCACACATAACTGAATGTTCTTTATTGTAGCCGATGCTACCACTAACTTTTTGCATACAGTGTTTTGGCAAAAATAGTATTTAAGAGGTTAAAATGCGAAAATTTCACATCAGAAGTCAGGTGAAAAAAGGACTTCCAGTAGAAAGCCTCTCTTATTCAGCAAAGGTATACTATACTGAAAAAGGTAAGAAAATATATACCATATACATACCATACCATGTATCTAATGTAAGAATAGTGTGAAAAACTCACTATAGTTTTCGCAGTTACTCCCTATACCAACTTGCATCTATTACTTATTTACTATATTAATTGTCATTGATT
This sequence comes from Chiridota heheva, assembly GCA_020152595.1. Classification (NCBI taxonomy): domain Eukaryota; kingdom Metazoa; phylum Echinodermata; class Holothuroidea; order Apodida; family Chiridotidae; genus Chiridota; species Chiridota heheva. The sequence continues at coordinate 20,988 of JAIGNY010003419.1, read as the reverse complement.
AGCATTTTCATTGTAAATATTCATTTTTAAAAACGTTTGATATAATTTGTTTATCATCTGTACATAATTATTACTGTTAACTTTTGGCACATTTCTGAAAATTGTTTACAATTAACTATTTTGTAATTTTGCTGTTATTTCCTGTTATCCAATGTCAAGTTGTGGATGAACAAATATATGAAATAAACATTTAAAAAAATTAAATGTTGTGATCCAACCGTTTAGCTGTTTAGTGCATCAATCACTTTATAGATTTGTTTAGTATTTTTTCCTTATCAAAGTTTAAATTGCAATGGTAACACACAAAATATCAGATTTCAAAATGTCTATACAAATTGAATTTAGAGAATTAGTTTTGTGGTCAAGCAAATCCATTTTATGTGAGAGGAACTCAAAGGAAACGAAAATCTTATTCCGTGAAGGAGATACTTAAGTTTAAAGTTTGGTATCATTTGTGTAGAAAAGACTGAAATCAGACTAGTTGTGATGTCACAGCCTCAGATTCTTCAAAGTCTTGATGTATTACTATTTTTCCTGCGATTTTGTTGCTTAAAAACCATTGAATATGTCAGGAAAGTACTCAAACAGAATTTAATACAGGTAATGGTAATTTACCACCTAAAGAACTTTGGAAGAAAAACAATTTAGATAACAATTTAGTAGAAAAGAATAAATACATTTTCTTTTGAATACATTGTTTAACAATTGTTAAGAATGTGAGGATGAGAACGCCAACCTTCTATCGCCCTCTCTCTAGTGCCGAGTCTGGAACAGACATTGGCGATCATGGCCCTGAAGTCACTTGTTTAGAGCTAAATGCATAAACTTATTGTTACTTAGGCTGTTGTTGGCTGCCCAGTTGTTTAAGCTTTGGACATATTTAACTCGCTGCCTTCCTCTACTTCTTTTGCCCTCAATTTTCCCACATACTGCAAGCTCTTCCAACCCCCTTCCCAATAAACACGCCTGAAAAACTCCATATGTTTACTTCAAATGGCATTGAGTAGGGACCTGCATGCCTAAAGCTATCAGGACATCATCACTTGTTTTCCTTTCTGCCCAAGATATTTTAAACATTCTCCAAATAATCTACATTTCCGTAGCTTTTAATCTGTTCTTGATGTTACTAGTAATTGTCCAGTATTCACAGTCATAGAGAAGAGTAGACCATAAATATGCCTTCAAGACACGGACTTTCGTGTCCATTCCAATAGTTCTATTCTTCAGAAATGGATTCACTTTTGTAAACGTGTCTTTGGAAATTTGAATGCGAGTTCTAACTTCGTTAATGGACAGACTATCCGATGTTAGTGTGTAGCCCAAGTACTTAAATTGTTGTACTTGTTTAATTATTTCTTCTTGGCTTTGTATACTACATAATGGGTTGATGGCTTTTTTTTAACCACCACACATTCTGTTTTCTTTACATTTAGAGACAGCTTTCTCTTTCCTCTACAGAGACTGCAGTCTTTTTTTTCTGACTCTGCTATAAGTACCGAATCATCTGCATAGCGTAGGTTATTCATATCATAGCCTTCAACTTTCAGCCCCTCGAAACCGTCAATGCACGAAGTATTGTTTCACTGTAAATGTGGAAAAGATCTGGTGACAAAAAAACACCCCTGCTTGACTCTTTTTTGGATTACCTTAAATTCATTGTAGTAGAAGGTTAATACACCAGTCGTTTCTACACAGATAAGACAGCTTTAAACTTGAATACTTCTTTACGGAATAAGATTTTTAAATGCTCTCTTCACCATTTTGTTGCTTTTAAAGGCCATCTATCGTGATTAAAATGTGGTGGCGCACAATTTATTCCAAAACTATACTGATTGGCATATCAATGTAAGTGCACAATATACCATTGTGTTTCGACCAATCAAAACAGAGGATTTGAATTTAATTTACCTCGTACGTTAGAGACACCAACTGGCCTTTAAAGTCATCTATCATATAAGATAAACTTGCTTGCCCACTGAAATAATCCTTTACTAATTTTGAATTGCTAAACGTTGCTTACATTTATCTAGTGTAAGTTATTCAACAGTCTGGGAGTATTATTGATTGTGTATGGATAAAACAGATCGTAAACAGTATGATTTTATTTAATTTAAAGACTAATGTTGAGGTGGAGTGTTAAAATGCGTATTTAATGCACGAGGCAAAGGATTTGACACGAGTAGAATGACCCGACTTTAGGAGGGTCATTTGCGAGTGCAAAGTCCTTTGAACCGTGTATTAAATACGCATGGACACAAAATGGACTTAGAAGAATCAGATTAGAGAGTTCATTTTTCCATTTCTTAATATATGTTATCTGTCACGCCTTCCCAAACAGCCGGTTTATAGGCGGTTTGATGTCGCCTACTTTCCTATTACCATAACAATGGTAACACATTCACAGTTGCGCATCCTCCCTCCCCTCCCCCTTGCCGCCAACACCCACACACAAACACTTTTTCGAGAAAATTATTTTAAGAAATGGAGATAATTTTTGTTTTTTATATCTTTTTTGCTTTTAAAAAACAAAACGATCTGCCTCAGAAGCTGGCTAACTTTGAATTTTTATTTTCTCAATATATTAGAAGGCGTAGGACCTTCTGAGACACCTCCGAACATTTTTGTTGCAATTTAACAATTCTTACTATACATTAGCCAGTGAGTATTGTACGTACATTCATCACACATACCTACATACTGTAAACATAAGCCTTCCATGCTAGATAGAAGAGAAATCAAGTATTTGGTATTTTATCAACAATCTTTTGGTATTTTCCTTCTCCCAAACAATGGTCTCACATGTCCTAAATTATAAATATCAAGGATTTATAATTCCACGAAGGCCGCCACTTATCAGCTTTGTACGCAATGTACCCTGCTATATAACGTATATAAGTATATTGTGTACACTAACTTCAAGTAGATGTGGAAAACTGACTTTCATTGAAATAAAAATGTTGATCTTATTTAAATTTGACACACAACTTTGCAAAACACCCAGATGATCAAGAAACGTTTCCGATTTCACTTTCGGAGAAAATAGGAATTAAATGGCTAGAAACTTAACTTATCTTTTATGTGTGGAAATTCATACATTTGAACTTTATCAACACAATACTCTCAAAAGTAGATTTGTTTACTGATGTTACTCTTTAACTTAAGTAGTAATTATTAGCATGGTTTTACATCCATCCAAAAGTCTTTCATTCACACGTCCATTCCAGTGGTCTAAGGCTTGCAGGCAACTAATTCTTTTCCTCATCATGTTTTCATCCTTCAGACCAAGGACAGCATCATGTGGATTATTATCTTTGCAATGATCCTTGGAGTAGCCAGGACTGACTATAACTGTAAGTTTTTTTATATTTTTATGTCAAACCTGGATTGATATCATTTCCATATTACATTGACTTTTTGTTCAGAATTCAAGGAGTGAGTATACCATACTATACGATATGATACTATAGGCCAACCTCATGAAATTTTAAGTCTGCTGACACCCCTCCCTTTTTCCCCCTCCCCCCCCCTCCTTTCTTGCTGGATACCCACTTTAGTCAGTTAGTCGGGCAAGGAAACATGCTCGACTCAGTTAGATATCTAAGTCATGATGATGACTTGGGCACCGATCTTATATATGTCAGACAGAGATGTAAAATGTCCTTTTTAGATTTCCCAATAGTTAAAGAAAATTCCCGAAAACCAAAAAAACTTCCAGAAATTAAGTACCTGAAAATTGAAAAAAGTTTCCAAAAATAAATAGAAAAACCCGCCCGAAAATCATTAAGTTTTTTTTTCTTTTCCCAGGAGATATCCCCCCACCCTTCCCTTCTATCTTTCTCTTCCTTCCCACCCCAAGTCAAAAATCTGGTGAAGCCATTACTCAATAATACTTATTTATTTGGACTTTTCCTTCTTAATAAGTTTTCAAGACAGGCAAAAACTCATATGGGAATGTTTTACCTTAAGACGCGTATAAGGAAAGTATTCGCGGAACTAGCTGTAATGCGTACGAAAAGCTATAAATTAACTTAGTAGGTACCATTATTATGCGGGTTGGTTTTAAGAACGAAGTATCAAAAGTATATTCAAGGATATAATAGACCGATATTATTTCATATCAAAAGTTTAATAAATAGCATAGTTCCTAATTTTTGGTACCATAATCATGTAATCTAACGTTGTCGTTATTCCTCGCTCTTGCACTTCTTCGTTCCTGGTTGTTGTCGATGAGATTTCAGCCAAATAATGTTTTGATTTCTGATGAATACAGTCATATAATAAGAAATATATCTCAGTGTAACAAAATGTACAAGAAAACTGTTGAAAATCAGCCAAAATCCGACATTGGAAAACACTTATTCGCCCGGGTATTCGCCTCTTCACATCATGTTTACTATATACAAACAACAGGAAACCCTCTGCACACAATAGTACAGTCCACAATGCTTGGGCGTGCTTAGATTATGTCATAATCAAAATAGAGGGAAACATAAGCGGACGCCAAATGTTTGCTCTCATCGCTTTCTATTTATTGGAAAGTACGGGCTTTTTTTTTGCACAAATTATGTTGGATTTTATAAATATGGTAAATAGATATATGTTAATTGTTAGGCCGTGTGAAATGGACTCCCAAATACTTTCATTCATAAGTTACAAAGGTCAAAGATAACCTTGTGATTTTGCTTGCGCTCTCATTAAAAACAAAACAAAAACACATTTCATAGTTTACGATGTACGGTATATATTCAGAGACTCTTTAGTTATAACGTTTGAAGTACAAAAATGTGTGATTTTTTAGAGCGTTTTGTACAGTTAAGGAGATTATCGCAAACGTATGAAACAAACATTCCTATATGCACCGCCCCTTCCCCCTCCCCCTACCCTACCCCCACCACCCTGAGCAAGATGGTCTTGTACGGATAATCAGGCCATCGTGGAAATACTAAAAGTGGTTGGGAAAAAGAAAATTAGTCAATAGTAAGCTACCCAACAGGCATCAATGATCTACATCCACATTTTGTCATTTCGGTCCCCGAACGGGAGATCTTCCAGACGGGGAAATTTTGTTATTACAACCCACAATAAATCTTCCCAAACCCAAATCTCTCCAAAGAAATACATAACGGTGTAATAGGTTTAAGTGAACTTTTCGTGGAGTGGATGAGATTCTTTCGATCAATGGAAGCTCGTTTAAGTGAAGAAAAGGCAACAAACGAATGTTGCATAGTACACACACTCTATACAGAATGGTTAGGGGAAACTTTTGTAACTTAAAAAATAAATATATTTTTGAATATGACTAATGTCATTGATTAGTTTTGCGTAAGTATAAAGAGAGCAACTCACATTAATAAAGCCAGGGGATTGATTATTTGTTATATTTGGTTTTTGTATATGAATTTTAGGTGAAAATTTGGCCGCCTCAAAAGTAGCAAAGCAGAGCTCGAATTACGATGCCTCGAAATGGCCGGCCAGAAATGCGGTGGATGGTGACGAAAGCGCATATTTTGGAATAGGCCCCAATACATGCACTCACACAAGTAAGTATTCAATTAAGTGTTATGAAGATTGTTACGGAATTGTAGGTGAAATAAAATGATCCAATACATTAAAATTCATTTGCTCTTTTTGAAATAAGTATATCATTAATTGTTCAAAATTAAAGATTTGTGGTCCAAAATTAGCGATAATTCTACCGATAGACTTCCAAAAAGGAATGGAGCTACTGCATTTTGTAGGTAGGCTAAACCCACAATAGCCCCTTTAAAAGATACGCCATTGAATAATAATAATAAAATAATAATAATAATAATAATAATAATAATAATAATAATAATAATAATAATAATAATAATAATAATAATAATAATAATAATAATAATAATGATGATGAATGAATGAATGAATGAATGATAATAATAATAATAATAATAATAATACGACGACGATAATAATAATAATAATAATAATAATAATAATAATAATAATAATAATAATAATAATAATAATAATAATAATAATAATAATAATAATAATAATAATAATAATAATAATAATAATAATAATAATAATAATAATAATAATAATAATAATAATAATAATAATAATAATAATAATAATAATAATAATAATAATAATAATAATAATAATAATAATAATAATAATGAAACTTCTCTCTTTCTTTACTCAGAAAACGATAACTCCCCATGGTGGAGTGTGGATCTCGGATCCGTCTATCCTGTAAACCGTGTCGTCATCTACAACCGAGAAGACTGTTGTTGTGAGTTCGCAAAGACTTTAATATAATGTGAAGATTTGTTGATGATTTCATAATTTGGTTTACATGATTCTTGTAAGATATTTGTATTAGAAATCAAAATATAGTCCAAAGATGAAAATGATAAATGAAAAATAATCAATTAAGAAACGCATTTCAAACGTGTTCATTAAACCGGCTTTATATGTAATTTGCGGAATATTTTACTATAGGTCATGCAGACAATCAGAGGAACCGAGTGCGGGCAATGGGCATATGCCCGCCTCCACTATCATGAAATGTATATGAATATGTGCCCTTTTGAGAAAGGAAAAAGTGCCCATTTCAGAGAGGAAAAAGTGCCCTTTTGATAGAGGAAAAAGTGCCCATTTCAGAGATGAAAAATGCCCTTTTGAGAGAGGAAAAAGTGCACTTTTAAACATGGAAAAACGGTCCCCTGTAGACTGTTCAAGATTGAAAATCTGAACTCTCATTAAACTGTTAAAAAAAGCAGCACAAATGTTGCCCTATGGAAGAAGGGAGGGGGTAATGAGGTCAAGTGACATGTGATAACAATATTGGGGGCTTACCGGGGCGGGTAACGTGAAAACACATGTTCACCTAAAATTATTGGGGGCTGAAGCCAAACTGTTATAAGCAATCTGTTTGATTGATTTTCTTAAAAAGGCGGCAATGAATTTCAAAAAAAAAGGGGCGAAAAGTTTTGAATATCTATTTATCATCCGTCTCCAAAATTTTAGGAGATCCAGTAAAATTTTGAACAATCCGGAGCGGAAAATAAGAAACCCCATACGTTTAGTGTGGGATAGTCAAATGTGTAGGCTCGTGCGATGACGTAATACATAAAAGTACCCATTTTAGAGCATTTCAAAGAATCTACCTACTGTGGTGTAGCAATTATTATACATGTCTACAGACCACGAGGTCCTGGCTTCAAGCCTAAGTTGGGTAGACACGCCAGTGCACCACAACTGGTTATCAAAGGCCGTGGACATTGACTTGGTTGTCGATGTTATGTCTGTCCGTACGTCGTAGCTGTGTTCTTGTCCGGGTCGTATTAAGCGTTTCGTGATAGCAATGTTTTTATCATAACCGATTACGCAAGTGACGACCCCGTCATTGTAATCGTGTGTTCATAGTACCCAGTTGTAATTGTGCATTTCATAGTACCCAGTTTTTCGGGTTGCTCCCGGACGGTGTGAACTTTCTGCCTGTGGTGGTTCCTCCGCTGTATTTTGTTATGCTACATAGAAAAGATCTAATAAATTCTTTGCTATTTGCTTCTTTTATGAATACCGTAAGGCTTTTTTTTTGGTGATTCTTTCCCTTACAAATTATTTGTATATTTCAGGACTAACAATTACTTCACTGTTTATTACCAAGGAGCTTCTACACAGGTTTTAAAATGTACATCAATAAATCAATAACATTTGCATATTAAACACTAATTAGGTATATTTCTGTTGCATAACATTGCTGGAGATCTTGTTGTAGTAAATAATGATTAAATTAACCCTAGCATAGCCCTCCAAAACATAAGACAAAGAGGTTTGCTACAACGTTACCGCTTATACCTCGCAAAATGTTACCAAATGAATACGAAAATCAAACAGTCATACTATTATAACCATATTGACCCTATTTTACACAAAATTTACCGGCATAATGCCGATGTTTCACGAGAAAAAAAAAAAAAGAAGAACAAATCGGCCGATTGCGCGTCACCTATCGATTTTGCTGCATTCGTGCCGGTGACAGTAGGGGTGAATCCTGGATTTTTGGTGTAATGATAAATAAATACAGCAAAATTTGGAGCTTCGTATTCATTAAGATCCATGAAGGCCGCCATTTTAACTATAGTGATAACGTTAAGTCAACGGGGATTTTTAATGAGAACTTGGGGGTACTTTTAAAGAAAAAACCGATATCAAATGAATGTTTATTAGATTTGACCGCGAATTGTTCAATTTCATCCTGGACTTCGCGATAGAATAACAAAAGTTGACCTTTCTAACAGCCCTGAATCTGTGTTGACATACGCTGATACCGTATAAATGCATCTTACGTTACATTACACAAATACTACGTTCTATTAGTGAAAATCCCATTGATATAACGTTATCACAAGTTAAAATAGCGGCCTTCATGGATCTGAATCAATACGAAGCTCCAAGTTTTGGTGTATTTTCTTATTACCCCAAAAGTCCAGGATTTTTCCTGACTGGGTGAACGGCTAATAATTTGCATAAACGCGTATGTATCGCGTATGATTGTACTGTTGTTTGGTGATCCTCCGATTGTTTTCAGTCAAATATCGGGGTAAAGCCGGTCAATATGGGTGTAAATGTCATTGTCAATATGTTTGTAATTGTACCAGGGAGTTGCCATTTAGAATGGCAACTCCCTGATTGTACAAATGTTTGGTTTTCGAGTTTGGTGAAAATTTTCAGTAGTTTTCAGTAAGGTACCATTTTCGAAAACGTGTTCCGTGGGCTGTAAGGTCGTGGCACATTTCTTTCTTTTCAGTTTCAATTATTTAAACCAAATTATAAACACATAACATTATCTTAATATTCAGTTATCTAACAACGGGATAAACTTTTATTGCAAGAAACACATTTTGCCAAAATTGTATCGCTATAGATTTTACCAATAATCCTTAAAGTGGGATCCTGGTGGGATTCATTCCAGACGGCTCCTTAAATTTAAATTCCCATTTCCCGCTGTGCAATTTGAGTCCAAATGACTTTTTTTAATATGAGAGGGAACAAAATGAGAAATAGGGAATGTTACTGACGTGAGGGCCGGATTGGATTGTATGGCAGGCCAGATTTGGCCCGCGGGCCGCCTATTAGGAATCGCCGCCATATAGACTGATAGAGACCGCCATAAGAATTACCCATAATGCACCATACACTTTAATATTTCCCCCACTGTAATTGCAATGTAATGTTAATTTTGCATTGGATATTGTGTTACTAATTATGAAATTGTTTAAAACTCTTCCGCGCTGACAATGAGCATAGTTCGTGAACTGTGCATGGGCATAAAGTAAGAACTAATATTCGGACCACCACACCCCGCAATGCGTGTGTGACGTCACATACTTTACAAGTGACCAGATATCGCTGTTGTGTGTATTTGTATGTGAGCAAAATTTAATGAAACTATTCTACTGCAATGTCTGGATATAGTTTGGATCATGACAAAATAGTCCCTTCAACTCGTTGAATCTCCCTTTCCTTAACCAAAGGTTAGGTCAAGTTTTGAAAGCTTTACCAAATATTGTTCAGGTACATTTCGTTTCTCTATAAAATGAAAATGAACCGGGCCCATCGTTAGAATTCAAGAATACCACGTGGCCAGATAACAAAATTGTTTTTGAAATCAATAGCAGGGCGTCCCTTGGATATGAGCATGCGCACACATAACTGAATGTTCTTTATTGTAGCCGATGCTACTATCAACTTTTTGCATGCAGTGTTTTGGCAAAAATCGTATTTAAGAGGTTAAATGCGAAAATTTTACATCAGAAATCAGGTAAAAAAGGACTTATAGCAGAAAGCCTCTCTTATTTAGCAAAAGTATACTATTCGGAGCAACATGCGAAATATGGAATGTTACTGACGTAGGTTTATTTACTTGAATTTTAGAACCTCGTCGAGTAAATTCTGGTGCCTAATTTGTTTGATAGAAAGCTCGAAATGATACAATACGATGCGATAGGGAATATATTTAGGCAGTCATTTATTGCATTTAATGAGAAACTTTGATCTCCCTCTGATTTTTATCAGCTGATCGACTCATTGGAGCTGTTGTTCGAGTAATTGATATAGACCTTGCGAACGGTGAAAGTGCGGAAAATATCATCAGGATGACTGAAGTAGGCAGGGTTACTGAAGAAAATTATCATACAAACCCCATTACCTTCATGTTGAGCACACCAGCTTATGGAAATGTGGTCAATGTGCAGTTGGTTGGAAAGACGAATTACTTGACTCTCTGTGAAGTGGAGGTTTACGCCCACTGCCCTGCAGGTAATCTTACAAATCTTGAAAATAGTTGAAAATAATCAGAATTGTGTGTGTCCAGCTTTATACTAGGCATACACCTCGATGTTTGCAGCTTTATACCGGCATTCACTGTTTGCAATACAGGCAACACCTCCATGTTTGTGTGTGTTTGCAGCTTTATACTAGGCATACACCTCGGCATGTTTACTAGCAGCTTTATACTAGGCATTCACCTCGATGTTTGCAGCTTATACTAGGCATACACCTCCATGTTTGCAGCTTATACTAGGCATACACCTCGACTAAAATACACTCCATGTTTGCAAACTAGGCATTGTTTGCCAATACTAGGCATTCAAAGCATACTAGTATCTGTTTGCAGCTGACATAAATAAGCTTATATACACCTGACTGAAAGATGCAAATTTGCAACCAAACATGTATCTATGACATCAATAATATGTGATATCATTCATAACTACATAACAAATCTCTGACAAAACTATTTTGTGATATAATTAGTCTGTGACGCAAATATTATGTGACATAACTAATCTGTGACATAAATAGTTTGTGACATACCCAATCTGTGACATAGACTAATCTGTGAAGTATCTTGACAAATCTGTAAAGTATCTTGACAAATCTGTGACATAATTAATCTGTGACGTAACAAATTGGTGACACAACTAATCTGTAACACAACTAATCTGTAATGTAACTTAACAAATCTGTTGACATATCTAATCTGTAACGTAATTAATCTGTGACGTAACTATAATCTGTGACATAAAGTGGTACCTTGTCTCAGCAGCATTGGTATATTTGCTTTTGAGAAGCGAAATTTTAAAATTTTGGTGTTTTCAGACTTAATTGCCCACAATATTTGTTAGCTTTTTCTGAAATTTTGGCTTTTATGGCTTAATTGAGATTTGCTTGGCGGTAAAAAGACTTGCATTTTTTTAATGGGGAATAAAAAGAAAGTAAAAGATGTGTTTTCTGTTGGCATTCGGACCACGTGATATTTTGCATATTGTAAAAGTTACGTACTAACAGTCGCCATGTCCGATCCCTTTCAAAATTTTAATTTTTGTGATGATTACGTAACAGTTTGGCTTATTTAGCTTAATTTGCATATTTGCGCTTTTTTCAAACTGATTTGGCTTTTGGGTTTGGGACGATCTACCATGTTCACTGTTCAGTATGCCAATGGTTATCGCGATGAAATGAATGTTTAAAGGAATTGGCACATAAATACATTCAGAAATGAACGCCGCCGTGCTGCTATCGTCACTTTCGGTTTTGAATTTCTCTATTGATCGTGAGAAATATACGATGTTATCGATCACATATCCGTCGGACCGAACATTGTGTTATCGACAATATCAGAGATTTCTCGCAATCAAGGAGGAAAGTTGAAAAGCGAAAGTGACGTTAGCAGCACGGCGACGTTCAATTGTGAATTAATTTTTGATATTCTTATAGCTATTCTTATAATATGAATTGAAATTATTTAAAGTTTTAACATCTAATATTATCTTATAATATGAATTGAAATTATTTAAAGTTTTAACATATCATCTTATAATATGTTTTATTTAAAGTTTTAACCATCATATTTTATAAGAAAATGTGGCGGTTTGGAAAGTAGCAACGCAGAGCTCGAATTACGATGCCTCGAAATGGCCGGCCAGAAATGCGGTGGATGGTGACGAAAGAGGATATTTTGGAAGAGGCCCCAATACATGCACTCACACAAGTAGGTATTCAATTAAGTGTTATGAAGATTGTTACGGAATTGTAGGTGAAATAAAATGATCAAATACATTAAGATTCATTTGCTCTTTTTAAAAGAAGTTTGGAATAGGATGAACAAAAATGGGAAACGAAAATGTTATTCATAATCAACAATTTGACCGGGTATTTCATGGAGCGCCATTAAGAATTATTTCCAATTATAGCCTAACACAGATTGTTTATGGTGTATGATCTTAAATCATGTGAAAATTTATGAAAATTTGTGAATCATTAGATTTGTCCTAATTCACTTGTATATATTATATCTTCATGATTATTTTAAAAATTGTCCAGGCCCTTTTTTTTTTCTTTTAAATCTACCCGTGATTCGAGTTTTAAATATTAAAGAAAAATATAAATTATGAAGACTAATTTTGGCGGGAAATGGGTATCTTGAAATAAACATATAATTAAATGGGAATTTAAGTTTAGACATTTAAGGTTCAGTAAATTGTTTTTATATCACCAGAAATAAAATGGTACTCTAAAATAATTATAAGATATTTCTAATACATTCCAATGGTTTCATTACAACTAATGTGTAATTCTTGTTACCAAATTAAACAATGTTTTACCAGCCTACTCTATGATAACAAAACTCTCGATGGGGAGTACATCCCGGACTGTTGTATGTTTGTTTTTACAAGCGGCAAATCTTCTTCCATTCTTTCATTACAGAGAGCGAAGCGTCTCCATGGTGGAGTGTGGACCTTGGTGGAATGTTTCCCATCTCAAAAATTAATATTTACAACCGTGAAGATTGCTGTTGTAAGTGAAAATAAACTATTTTTTACAACATTGTCATGATACGGTGGAATTAAACAGAGATTACAAATTCGTCGTTAGTTTAAATAATTAGTTTAACTAGAGCTATTAACTGAAATTAATTCAGTTAGTAGCTTCATGGTTTCAATTCAAATTAGAGAAAACGACGTACAAACTGTTGACTTAATAAGAAACCAACTCGTTTGGTACAACAACAATTTGCCCGAAGGTCATCGACTTATTCATTCGGCCATCAACGATTGATTGAAGGGGTTACTTTATTATAGATAAAGTGTGGAATATGATCGACAAAGGCGCGTTTAGCAATTGGTGGAAATTTGATCCAATCAAAAAATTAGAACTTAATGTCCTTATGTCAATATATATATATATATATATATATATATATATATATATATATATATATATATATATATATATATATATATATATATATATATATATATATATATATATATATATATATATATATATATATATATATATATATATATATATATATATATAGATATATATATATATATATATATATATATATATATATATATATATATATATATATATATATATATATATATATAGATATATATATATATATATATATATATATATATATATATATATATATATATATATATATATATATATATATATTTATGTGTGTGTGTGTGTGTGTGTGTATGTATTTAATTACTATTTAAATATTAATCATTTTGTTCTTGATGTTAACGAACTCAAATGTAATTGGATACTTTCTTTCTTTCTCAATCTACTTCCAGACGACCGACTTATTGGTGCTGTTGTGAGAATCATAGATATCGACGTCGCAAAGGGTCATGACAGCCCGATGAGAATTACCGATGTTGGAAAAGTCACTAGTGACAATTACCGACAACAGCCAATTGTCTTCACACTCGACTCTCCTGTGTTAGGCAATGTTGTCAATGTGCGGTTGGACGGAGTGACTAACTATCTGACCCTTTGTGAAGTTGAGGTTTTTGCAGCATAAGTATAGGCAGGTCTTGATGATCTAACAAATGATCGGAAATGATGACAACGTTCCATCAATATAAAACCTTATCCTTCAAACAAACAAACAAATTATCGATATTGAAAAAAAATCTGTTTTATTTCTTTTTGGTGTAATTTTGTAGTTTTTTAGTCAATGTTGTACAACTCTAGGTTTCCATTTTGTTAAATACACTATGCAGTTATGCTTGCTATACTACACTATGCAGTTATGTTGCAACTACACTATGCAGTTATGCTTGCTATACTACACTATGCAGTTATGCTTGCTGCAGTTATGCTTGCTATACTACACTACAGCTATGCAGTTATGCTTGCTACTACACTATCCAGTTATCTATACTACACTATGCAGTTATGCTTGCTATACTACACTATGCAGTTATGCTTGCTATACTACACTATGCAGTTATGCTTGCTATACTACACTATGCAGTTATGCTTGCTATACTACACTATGCAGTTATGCTTGCTATACTACACTATGCAGTTACTAAGATCCTGCAGCTGCATACCGCACACAAGCATACAACTTCATGCAATGTAGGCTATACTAAGTAATCTTATGCCCGTACCGCCGTAGTGACGTATAATGAATAATATGCTTGTTATAGCAGAGGCTAACCTCGTCGTAGGTTTGTAAGTGCGAAAACACAATACATTAACAAAGTGCATTATTTGTTTTAAGATATTCCTTTTCTACATTCTTCTCAACCACCACCTCTGACTGGCTTTCATACCTGCCTATAACCATAGTTTATTCATAAAATAAAGCCTTAAATGGTTAGTTCTGGGGTCAATCAAGTCCATCTTATATAAAAGAGGACTTTAAAAGAAACAAAATGGTTGAGAAAGCGTTCAAAACCGTATTTCGTTTCGTTTAGGAGATATTCAAATTTAGAGCTATGTCTTATCCGTGTAGAAATAACTGGTGTGGTAAATCTACGACGAAAGTTGACGCCCTCATCCTCACATTCGTCATCTTCTTAACAATCGTTAATGCATTTTAAAGAAAGTTTGTTTTAATTTTTGTACCATTATTTTTTCTCCTCAAACTTTATCCAGGTGGATATTATAAATACCCTCACTAGATTCAGTTTTACTACCTTTCTGACATATCACATGGTTTTAAAGCCTCAAATCGCAGCAAAATATAATATTATACAGAATCACTTTCAGGGATTTGAGGCTATAACATCACATCTAGTCTGATTTCAGTCGTTTCTGCAACAAATGATACTAAAGTTTAAGCTTAGATATCTCCTTAACGGAATAAGATTTTTGCATGCTTTCTGCACTATTTTGTTTCTTTTGAAGTCCCCTGTTATATAAAATAGATTTGCTTGATCACTGAACTAGTCCTTTAATTCCGGACCTAATCCCGTCCACCACTCCAGTTCAACTCTAATGCGTTAGTCTGGCGACTCAGTGCACATATCTGTACTCTATTAAATTGTTGATTTTACCTCACAAATTCATCAACAAGAATGCAATCTCCAGAGTTGCTGATCTCATCACCCCAACTTGAGGCAATCACATGCACTCCTACAATGGAGACTAATGACCTCTGATCTTTCACATGAATGTGAGTCATTCTGGGAATCAACCTGTATCTTCAACCTCTTGAAAGTTTACACCATTACAATTTATATTAGAATCGGTAAAAATGGCTGAGCTAAATTCATCCGAGTCATTTGGCTCATAGGACCAGTGCTTATTCCCGGTTTCCATTGCGCAAGAGGATGAATGTACACGACGGGACACTACTCCATCGCAGGTTAACTCCCCAGCAGTGCTGGTACTAATGTTACAGCTGTGGTGGGCTGAAGCAAGTAAAGTGTCTTGCTCAGACACAATGCAACGCTTACGACGGGAATCGAGCCCGGTACCTTTCGAATCGAATACCAGCATGATTCCTTAACCACTGAGCCACTGCACACTGGTAAAAATGGGTCATATGGTAATTAACTATAATCTTTGACCTTTGAAACTAAAACAAATCTTTTCATTGGGTGGAGTGTGACTTCCAACCATATCATTTCCCTGTGGGGCCCTAGAGAATGGAACAAACTACATATATTGAAAT
>JAIGNY010003412.1:255000-390000 GCA_020152595.1 Chiridota heheva | reverse complement strand
AACAATGATGATAGTAATAATAATAATAATGATAATAATAATAATAATAATAATAATAATAATAATAATAATAATAATAATAATAATAATAATAATAATAATAATAATAATAATAATAATAATAATAATAATAATAATAATAATAATAATAATAATAATAATAATAATAATAATAATAATAATAATAATAATAATAATACAAATAATAATAATAATAATAATGATAATAATAATGATAATAATAATAATAATAATAAAAATAATAATAATAACAATAATAATAATAATAATAATAATAATAATAATAAAATAATAATAATAATAATGATAATAATAATAATAATAATAATAATAATAATAATAATAATAATAATAATAATAATAATAATAATAATAATGATAATATAATAATAATAATAATAATAATAATAATAATAATAATAATAATAATAATAATAATAATAATAATAATAATAATAATAATAATAATGATAATAATTATAATAATAATAACAATAATAATGATAATAATATTAATAATAATAATAATAATAATAATAATAATAATAATAATAATAATAATAATAATAATAATAATAATAATAATAATAATAATAATAATAATAATAATAATAATAATAATAATAATAATAATAATAATAATAATAATAATAATAATAATAATAATAATAATAATAATAATGATAATGAATAATAATATTAATAATAATATTCATAAATACTTTAAGGAAATCCTTGCATCTGATTGGTTAATTACCCATGTTCGAATGAAGTATCGAGACATGGCTTGAGCTTCCACATGAATTTCTATAAAGTTGGGAGAATTAAAATTGTTGATCAACAATGAATCTCCACTTGTTGCTTTTCAATGTGTCTTTCAGATCATACACTCAATTTTACACTTTTGTTTTATACATTATCCCTGTAGTTATTGGTTTATAATTAAAATTAGATATTTCAACGCCAAAACAAAATAGTAGCCTATTTTTTTTTGCTGCTCGCGACCGTACGTACACGTATATTCGTGTTATCATCTTGTTGTTAAGTGAATCTATTTTAATGTGTTAGGAGAATAAACTTGTTATCAACATGATTCAAATTTGTTTGCATTTTCTCTTTTTAAATTTTATGTCAGAATTTATGAATCGGAATCAAGTAGAAGGTGCCTTGGTCTCTACTGCTCATTCAAAACCGGCTATGACGTCACAGGGGGCAGGGCCCTCGGCTGCGCCTCGGGCCTCTCAGCCCCTGTGACGTCATAGCCGGTTTTGAATGAGCAGTAGAGACCTCGGCACCATCTACTTGATTCCTTAAATGATAATATAACAATGACAACGACGATGACGATGACGACAACGACATTGATAATGACAACAACAACAACACTATTAGGCCAAGAATTTTAGATCAAAAAAGGCCCAAACCTGGAAATAATTGGTAACAAGCTGATTTTTTTCAGTATAGGTTAAGAATTTTGTGTAGAATAGCATACTAAAAGTCCCCGGGAATCGTTCTTGGTTTCCTGAAAATCCAAGATGGCGTCCAAAATGGCCGCTACTTTCATTTTTACCATAACTTTGCATCCAGAGAGGTTATAAATACAAAATAAGTGTCTACACATGTTTTAAGGGACAAGTAATCCATTGAAAGCATCATTTAAGAAGTGATAACATCCCAAATTAATTACCAAAACCAAGATGGCTTTAAAATGGCCGCCATTTTAACTATTTTTCCATACCTGCGAAATGTAAAAAATATCAACACAGTGTCAAAACATGTTCTTACTTGGCATAAGAATCCAATCAAACATTTAGTTTATATGGTTCCACACCATCCAATCATAAATCATAACCCAACCACAAATCATTACCCCACTACTTATAGTCATGTAACCCCCACAGGCAAATGATTCTTTGTAACAAAAACTACACACACAAAAATTCCATTGCGGCTGAGAGGTCTGCCAGTCTTGAACAAAAAAGTAGAAAGTACTTCAGCTGTGGTCAAGTACTTCTTGGACATTTAACATACTTTTCTTTTATTGTATGTTATGTTTGGAGCTTGTCAAACTAGACATTAGAAAACCATATAAAAGAAGCAATGTGAGACCTCAAACTATAAAGCAACAGTATTAAATGTACAAGAGTATGACAAGACCAGTGGGGCAATTGTGTTGCTGAATGTGTACAACAGGCATATGACCTTATAGCAGCGGAGGCTAAGTATCATTGAAAGTGTACCCAATTCTTCCTTAAACAAAAAGAGAAAAGGCCTAATGAGGATTTGTGGGAGGAAGCATTTAAGAAGCTCTGCGAGTTTCTAAGTGCTAATGATGAGTATCAATACTCAGTGAAGAAACTTTTAGAATACATGAGCACATTCTATTCTTGGATGGATCTGAAGGATACTCAGTAAAGCAATTCAAGGCCAAACTGAAGGAACATTGCGGTGATATAGTTGTAAGCGGTATTACTGGAAAACCAATTATTCAAGTTTCCATAACTTAGCACACAGAATCGTCCACGAAATGTGGATTAAACAGCTTCCTTTTTCAAAATGGATTTCTATTGTCAAAATGGACTCAGTGAAATAAAGGCTTCACATTGCCATTATACTCTTATTTTGATACTTAATACATTCTGTACCAGAATTGTTAACACAATTTTTGATTGAAATAAAAGAACAAATGAAAGCTTTAGAGCAGACAATGCTAGTTGAGGAGTACAAATTCTTTCAGTCCGGTAGCATTCTTAATTTTACGGTAAAACAAGACCGCATTATTACGGTAAAAATGGAATGCTGTGCATGCGCAGTCGTAATTTTGTCAATCGAGATCGCAGTCTCTTCCGCAAGGGCATACTTTCAATCACTGACAATTGAAAAAAAAAGCAAATTGGTACTGATACCGTCCTTAAACTGTTAAACCACTATCAACTTAGTAAATTGATATGTGTGTGAAGCCACTGAGGTCTATTCAAGTGATCATTACGTAATTGCATGTTACAGAAACGACTGTTCGACGTCTTACACCAAGTTATTTTGCTATTTGTCTTAAAAAGGACGCGGCAATATTCAAATTTTTCTTGGCAGAAAGGAAGTTTTAAATTTTCATATTCAATCAGAAGCAACAATTCCACAGTATCCAATTAAACTTCCAACTACCAGCAGCGGTAAATGTGTAAATCCATTAGCCACAGTGTAAGCGCGAGTTAGTGCCGTGTCGTCAGCTGTAATTTTACCGTATTTTAAAGTACTGTAATATAAGAGATGCTTCCAAACTGTCTTGATAGAGAAGGGATAATTCAATATCCGTCGTCTTGATCAATTCTGAAGTGGAAACTTCTCAGACCAGACCATCGTGCAGTTCTTAATGCAAATGCTAAAAATACTTGGCCGAATGACGCATGACCAGGGTATCACAGATAGTACATTAACAAGGTGGGTCCATGCATTACCTCCACACGTTCCTGTCTATCAAGCACTGGAGCGGTTTACTGGGATACACACTGCCACATACGAGCAACACAGAGATCTTCGTTCTAGTACTTAGCCAATAGACAATCTAGACATCGTGTAACCTTTATACAGCGGCTGCAGGCACATCTACTATATGAAACAGATCATCTAGTTTCCATATCAAATGGAATTGTTGCAGATGCATCAGTCAAGTGCGATGATGCGGTGAATATTGGTCTGACAGCTGCCTCACAAATGGATGGCAAGAAATGTTACAGAAGTTACACTGCATTGCAATGACACGGTGGATACAGTCAGTACCAAGAACAAAGACCAAAATCAAAAGCAGAGAACAAAACACAGAAGTCAATGCAAAGTTGTTATTCTACAGAATCATTAGTATTCTTAACAAAAGTTCTGAGGTGAAATGTTCTTCGCTTACGAGCTTACATCTCAATCACCTTCCTTTTTCATAATTGCGTGATGGTGTAATGCGGAAGCATGCAAAGAGTTATCTTGGGGTCCTTTTGAAATAATTTGTTACACTGCAATCCAACGTATATGGACTTGTTTTATTCACTTTAGATGGTGGGCACCTACTTCAAACAGTCGTTTGGCATCAGCCGACAAACTATGGTAATGTATGTCGGTTATATATATATATATATATATATATATATATATATATATATATATATATATATATATATATATATATATATATATATATATATATATATATATATATATATATATATATATATATATATATATATATATATATATATATATATATATATATATATATATATATATATATATATATATATATATATATATATATATATATATAAATAGGAAAAATGACAATGTCTCTAGCCAACATAGTTTTTGGCTAAGGACATTGTCATTTTTATTTGTTTTGTTTGTAATGGCCATATATAACTTATCTTATATATATAGATAGATATATATATATATATATATATATATATATATATATATATATATATATATATATATATATATATATATATATATATATATATATATATATATATATATATATATATATATATATATATATATATATATATATATATATATATATATATATATATATATACATATATATATATATATATATATATATATATATATAAAATAGGAATATATGATAATGTCTATAGCCAATATATATTTTTGGCTATATATATTGTATACATACTTATTTTGTATATATATATATAACTTATCTTATATATATATATATATATATATATATATATATATATATATATATATATATATATATATATTTAAACATATATATATATATATATATATATATATATATATATATATATATATATATATATATATATATATATATATATATATATATATATATATATATATATATATATATATATATATATATATATATATATATATATATATATATATATATATATATATATCGTACACCCTGAAGCATCATAGCATTGGATCAACAGTGTTTTTGCTGGTTATGGCAGAACCATGCTTCGGAGAGTTTGGAAATGTACATGCAGTGAGGTCAAATTTGATAATAACACACCAGCTTCCACTGCTCAAACAGCATTCTTGACAAACAGTATGAACAAGAACAGACTGATTCAAAATCTGTATAAAATATGCAAATGCTTGGCATCCGCGTTGAGCAGGCAGAGGCAGATTCACTAATTGTGTGCACATCACCTGCCGTAGCAGAGTCAGTAGAGTTGCCAGATGTTGTTGTAGGAATAGATACTGATTTATTGCTAGCGGCTCGGGCAACTACTTCTACAAATGTGTACATGTTGTGCCGCAGCAATCCGAACAACATTCTTGCAGGCGAACAGAGGTACAGTTATGCACTTGATGGTTATTCATGTTATAAGAGGATGTTATACTGTTTCAGCCATCTATCGTCAAGGCAAACATAATGCATTTAATTTTGTGCACAAAAAAACATGAGTATGATTAGTTGGAGACATTCACAAAGGCTGAATGCACACTTGCAGAGGTGAATAAAGCAAGAGAAAGTTTCGTTCTAAAGTTGTGTGGAGCGAGCAACGTTTAATCTCTGAATACCGCCAAATAGCATATAAACGGGAGATTGGTAGGAGTTCCCTTATTTCATCATTCCAGCTGGCAAGCATACCCACAACTAGTGCTGCAGCAAAGCAACATTCCTACTTCACTTTAATACCTTATAGTTAAACAATAGATGGGAAATCCTCTGCCTCCAACAGACTAGGGATGGCGATCACAGGACGGTACTCTTGCACCATTAGCAACAGACATACATGTTTCCCCAGACACCTTGCTCAACATGTTATCACGTGGGTGTAAAGCTGAAGGTTGTTCCAAGATGACATATAGTTGCAAGAAACTCGGTTTTTTGTGCACATCCATGTGCAGCAAATGTACAAGTCAAACCTGCAACAACACTGCACCCACACTTCTAGATGTCAATGATGACGATGATGTACCAACATCACTGGACATAACTATTATTGAAGATACAGCACACGATGATGAAGATGAAGAATAGCTAGCTTCTCATAAGTTAGTTCGCAATGTTTCAAATTTTTTTTTTTAATTGCAAGTGGAAATGGTGCAAAATTCTTATTGTGAATTTTCTGAGAACAGACAATTCATATCTTCCAATCTTCTTTGAACAAAAAAGTCCATAGGGAGAAAAGTTTGACATATCGCAAATAAAATCTCCTTCTTTCCATTGCAAAGTTTTACTTTTCCAAAATAAATCACCTCATTTAGGTGTAGTTGGTTACATTTTCTATAAATTAACGGGTTATGAGATAAACGTTACAAAGTAACGTATTTGGTGTGTACAAAGGTGTATGAGGGGAATTTGTGATAATCATATGCTATATTTTGGCACCCGGTTGGCAGAATTTTGGATGCCATCTTGATCATTTTGGTACCTTATCTTTTTTGTAACCTCTTAGTATTTTTTTAATGGATTTTTTGTCCATTACAACATATTGTTGGTCATTTTTTGTATTGTGAACTTGTCAGGTTGAAATGATATAATACAAGTAAATTTTTTGGACGCCATCTTAATTTTGAGATGTTTTAACCTCTTAGTGATGCTTCCAATGTATTACTTGTTCCTTAAAACATATGTTTAAACACTTATTTTTTACTTAAAACCTTTCTGGATGCAAAATTATGATAACAAATGAAAATGAAAATGGCGGCCATTTTGGACGCCATCTTGGATTTCCGGGAAAGCTCAAAGTGGATTTCCAAGGAGTTTTAATATGGTATTTTACACATAATTCTGGACTTATCTTGTAAAAATTAGCTTGTTACCAACTTGTTACCAGCTATTTTCAGCTAAAAGCTAACATTATTGGTCTATAGCAACCAACGCTATTCAACAAAATGTGAGCACATTCATTTTTTTAATTTTAGAATCAATGAGGGATATAATTTTTACAATGTATTAAAGCTTTTAGTAGTGTATTCACCAGAAATGAGTGATGAAGGAAACAATCATTCAACTTTCTTAATAACAAATTAAACAAGCTTTACAGAATTCAATGTGGATAGAAAAATCTCCCCTCTAAATTGATGAGTTCACATCAATATGAAATAAATGGCAGAAAATATAATCGAAAATTAAGTACTTTGAGTCGTGAAAATTGATCACTCACCGAATCAGAACAGCAATTGATGGCCAAAATAGGATTTATATATTCCAATTAATAGATATATACATCATTAAAGCTAACAGCATCGATGTAAAATATTACCATAGCACTTAATCCTGTTGAATAGGTTCTATTGGCAATTGTAGTCAATAAATTGCAATGACTGTAACAAATGCATTTCGCTTTAACGAGTTCCGCATGAATTACGTGGTCAGATAGCTGTGTAATGTGTTCAACATTCATCATATGATCGTACAGAACACATAAGATGGGAAATAAAAAACTTGGGCTTCCTTCAGATTAGTTTTTACTTTTCTGTAGAAGGATAATAGTATACGAAGTTGTATCAAACTATTGCAATTGCAAGGAAAGCATAAATGGTTAATGCCTGAGGTTTGCAAAAACTTTTTCATCACAATGATTATAACATCAGATGTGCAAATGGGTCAGGAAATATAGATACATATGCAAAAGAGTACAATGGAAGATGGTTCTAATAAAGCCATGAATCTAAAAAAAGTGCCTTTCGCATCAAGTTTTTAAATCTGCATACTTCCTAATTAGTTCCTTTTATGCTGTGACTCAGTTGACCTTATATCCATCTCTTGAAGTTGTATTTGATTGGTCGTAATGTATACGTAAGCCCCGTTATCGTAATGTATACGTATGCTCCATGTATACGTCGGATAAGTTACTGGTAATGTCGGGAAGCAATAAGAGCCATAGAGATTAATGTTTCTGAGGTAGTCATTTGATTATATTTTCTTATACGTACTTAAGGGATAGTGAGGAATGAGCTGGTATTTATTTGCTGGTACTTATGATACTAATTGGTAAACAACTGGTAAGTATCGATAATTGTAGGAAAACATGTTATCAACATGATGAAGGCAATGCTACTGATATAAGTTAATCACGCCGAGTGAAACAGAATACACCATTTTCAGAAAACAAATCTATCGCACTAATTTGACAAGTTTTCAGTTTCTTTTAGTTTATTAGAAATTCTTATTTAAAAACATTTATGTTGTTATATGATGGACATTATTAAGTCTTGTTCTTCATGAATTAAAAAAATTGTGCGGAATAGAACACCCTTTATTTAAAAACAGAAGAAATAATAATGAGAGAATTAGTCCAGGGATTTTTGAGGAAAAATCTAAATATCACTGATCTAGAGTTTCTTTAAAGGTTTATGGACACATAGCATTATTGTTTTATATATCTTGAAAGATTATCAAATTTCAGATCAGTTGTAAAATTTTGAAAATTGTTCTAATTTTTGAATGATGGCTGGTCAAAGTTTGATTAGTTTTTAATTCATACAATTGTTGTAACGTATGGTTGGAAAGACAGCTCAGTGACGTATGGCTGGAAAGACAGCTCAACTCTTTAAAGAAAATGTTTCGTCCCATAAATACATTTAGAAGTGAACGCTGACATGCTGGTAACATCACTTCCAGTTTCAACTTTGCTTATCGATTGCAAGAAATCTGTGATGTTATCGATAACACACGTAGGCCCCTATGTTTGGTCTGGAGGATTTGTGATCGATAACATCCAGACATTGCAGATTATATCGCAATCAATAGGGGAATTGTAAATCGGAATCGACGTTGCAAGCACGGCGTCGTTCATTTCTGAATGTATTTGTGGGACGAAATCTTTTCTTTAAATAATTATTTAAACTTCAGTCCGAAAACATTCAGAACGTCTATTCTTGCTAGACTTGCTAGGATTTGCTGCAACACTTATTACGACAATTGCTTTTAAAACAAAGGATTTACAAGTGAAAAAACCACGTTTGTTCTGTAATACATCACAAAATTGCATAACATATGGACGCTGATGCCTATCATTTACAAACGATGTTTAAATGATCATTTTTGAACCATTTGTTGTGCAATATTTTGCTACTTTGATGGTTATAATTGATCGTAACTCAACTTGCTAAAGTTGCCTTTATGCGTTTATTGGATGTTTAAAGTTTTGAAAGTTGTTTGAAGGCATTAAGAAGGAATAGATTGAAATATACCAAAATTGCTTCTATATACTCTAAAAAGCTTGATACTCTTGCCCATTCTTTGCGGGGGGCCAATCGTCTGCCGTTTGTTTTGCCTATAAAAATTGTTTGATGATTAAAGATTAATGTTAAGACAGAGTGTTTACATGCGTATTTAATGCACGGGGCAAAGAAATATGACGCAAGTGAAATGGCCCGAATTTAGGAGGGTCATTTGCGAATGCAAAGTCCTTTGGTTCGTGCATTATATACGCATATAAACACGAAGCTAAAAGATTAATCTTTTATAAAATGCTCGTGAAAGATTGATTAAAATGCATAAAAAACAACTAAAAAGAATAAAAACAAGAAACGTTTACATATCATTTATCGCTTTAGTAAAAAATAACCTATTTTGAAAATGGAATAAACAGGATTTGATGCACGGCTCATAACAATGCAAAATTACTCCATAGAAATGTTATAATTCAAAATTAATTAAGTAAGAATCAAATGTAATAAATAGGAAAGACCAGCTGGGACGGAGGCCACATTTCAAAGACTCAGTTCAGAGGTCAATCCAGTTCATGCGAGATAAAAGAATACTGTAAATTTTAAGGGCTCAGTTCAGAGGTCAATCCAGCTGATGCGATATGAAAGAATACTGTAAAAGAAAGACTGCAAACATGGTGAAGTTAAAAGTTAAATCCTTACTAGAACCATCAAAGCTCCATCAGGCAGGTGCTGACCAGTTCCCAGCCTCGCGAAAAGTCGCTTATTCTCTTCTGTGCGTATTCCGTCCACTCGGATTTACGAATATATAATGAGCCGAAACATGCTGTTTTTAAAGGTGATTACAGTTTCGTTACGGTGAAAACGGTATCAATTCATGAATTTTAGGCAAATAAATGATTGAAAATACTGTCCATTAACATTTAAAGAAATAATTCGAACAAAAAATAATGAAAATTGGAGGGAATTATAACGATTAATTATTTGAAAAAACGGCTGTCGAAAAACGTGGTCACAAAACACATTTCCAGTTTGGGCCCGAGTTTTAGATATATGATAAAAACTTCCTTTTCTATTTAAATCTATAAAAATAAGTATGTAAATCAGAGGAAGTCGGTCAGGCGCTTGCAAGTTTTGCACCGATTTCCAGAGGAACCAAATTGATTTCGCTAATATTGGACGATCCATATCATGATTGGACAATGTGCAGTCACGTGGTGCTGTTTACATCGGTATCGTAATCTCGCATGTACTAATGAAATGGCGTTAGCACGAAATAGCCACAGAGTTACCCTTCGTAATCCCCCTAAAACTAGATAGTTTTTTTTATAAAAAAAACAATATATATTTCAGATTACATGAGGAATCCTTATTGTATACTAAATGCAGAAAGAAAAAAAATGATTGAGATTTAGTGACGACAGAGCTTTTTGAGGCAACTGAATACACGTACTCAGTGTATACAAGGTTTTGATAATTAGAACCCTGGTGTATGTATTAATGTGGTGTCAATCTGTCAATACTGATTTTCTAAAATTCAGCCTATGCAGTAGTATTTTCATTATTATTTTGCTATACTTTATATGGTTTAATACATTTATATTTGCTTATATTGCTAAAATACCATTTCACCAGGAATTTGGTATCCAAATAACAAATCCCTAATTTCATGTACTTTCTTCCTACTTGTAAAACACATTGTTGTTTTGTAGGCCTTGTGTAAATTTTCATGAGTGAACTATGGATTGGAATCTTGCCTCCTCTGAAACAAAAGCTTAATGTAATGACATTATTCTGATTATACTATGATAGCAATTTAATAAATGCCAATTAATATTAAACGGATTCAAACATAACACTTTTTTTTTTTTGACCTCGATCAGAAATACACTGACTCGTAGTGTGAGAATGACATCTAAACCGAAACACTGAAAATAAAAATTACCTTAGAAAATTTACAAAATAGCCTAAAACATAACAGCGGATAATAATCATAATCATTTTCACTGGTGTTCTATACATCCATGCACGATAGCATTAACTTGCAACAATAAAATTGGCAATGCTATTCCGAGGAGGAAGACACTTTTTCTTGAAACATTTTATTTACTTCTGATACTGACAATTAATTTACCCTTAAAATGTATACAGAATACACAGATGCAATACTGTTCTTCAACTTTAACAGACAATAAACAAAAATGTTTACAACAACTTACTTCTTATTAAAAACAACCCTACGCAAGGTACATATGTATATAAATAGTGCCATTATAATTTTTCAACAGACATTAGCTGATCAATAAAACAATTAGAAAAATGAAAACACATACACATAAAAAGGAACAATTTTTACAACCACTCAGATTGCTTATTTAAATCCTCAAGCTGAGGCCTAAAGTAGTGGATAATCTGCATTCTAGATATCTTGGTCTTGAAGTATTTCCTCATTGTTTAATGCAGTATTTCAAGACAATTTGAAAAGATATAGCATTCCAACACGGCAACACACTAGGTTGACATTGAAAATAATCTCATTGTTAATTTTATTCTGTAAATATAGAACCTAGATCCATGGTTGATTTGTTAGTATGGCCACACTATTTTATTTTCACAGAGACCTTGCTCACACTTCAAACTAAACAATAATGATAAAAAATAATAATATCAAAATTCACTGGTCTTTCACTATGCAATACCACATTTCAAATAAGCTTATAAATAACTATCATTTAGATTCAACGCTGTACAGATTAAGCAAATCAAATGGCATATTACCCTGGGCTAGTTAGAGTAAATGAGATAGATGTAAAATAAATGTTATCTTATCTATCACACTAACTTATTCTTGATCGCGATCAAAATCTTGATCGCGATTAAAATCCACGTAAAATATATTGCTAATCTCTGTAACGGTGACCATTTTCAACTTTAAAACACTGCCACTCATCGTCACTGGGCCTATACAAATTTACTACTGACCAAAAGCTTATTGCGTCGTCTAATGAATTGTCAACTATTTTAACCTTAATTGGAAGAAGCTGTTCAGGAGCTTGGCATGAGTTTGGCCCAAAATTAAACCAATATTTCAGTACACAAATCTAAACGACAATTACGCAAAATTGAAAGTCCGAAAATATGAAAATTTGGTATCAATGGAAAGAAAAACAGCGAACTTCCACCTAGCTGAGAAACTTTATTGCTACAAGATTGTGTAGTGACACCCCACGTGATAGAAAATTGTCCATTCTAGTGATCGGTTTGGCAAAAACTGCGAAATTCACAAGAGTCCTGTGAAAGAGGATGACGTCAAACCAACTTATTAACGCGAGGCTGGGAACTGACTGCCCCCGATTTCTTTGGCGTAAGCGGATGAGATCACATGGACACGACGCCAATACATTGCAGTTCAACTCCCCAGTGGTGATGATACTCATTTTACAGCTGAGTGAGCTGGAGCAAGCAAACTGAAGTGTCTTGCTAATGGACAAAATGCAGGGCTTGCGGCGGGAGTCGAACTCGGTACTTTTCGCAAACGAGCACTACCACTTAACCATTGAGCCACTCCATCATCACATGGCGAATTAAGCATTTTAAATTCATTTCAAATCCCCTTTGCATAAATATATGGGGCGACAAGTCTACTGTTGAAAAGATGGTGTTTCCTTTCTGGCATTGCTCAAAGGCCCTCAAGAACAGTGTTTCATTGAATGTTTTTTTTAAAACGTGCCTGGATACATTAACATTCCAGGCGAACCCTAAATCTAAAAAGAAAAACACACACATACACTTAACAAAACACTGAGATCCTTAAAGAAAATAAATCAACCCATAAATTAGCCCGTTACCATGCCTATTAATGGGAACATAAATGTTTCTAAAAATGGAACCAATTTGCTACATGGAAGCTGCCATTTTGTTATATTTCCCATGATCCTTTGCTATCCTAACGTTAAAGTTTTATGCAATGTTACATATTTCAAATTGGAAATGCGTCTGGGAAAAATATCTTTGATATGGGAAACTTAAAATTTATGAAAATACCTTAATTATTGTCATGGCTACAACTTTTCCACTCCCATTTGATATGCTCACCACGCCGTTTTCAAAATATTAGATAAAATAGACAATAGAGCTAGGCTTTTAGGCGCGAAACGGCCATTTTGAAACTTGTAATGTTTTTCAACACAATGATTTTTAATATTTCAAGTACATAAATTATAAATTATGACATTTTGTTGCAACATCTGAACAATATGACTGCATGACTTCAATATTCTCGTGTGTTAATGTTCCTATTAATAGGCGTGTTTCCGGATTGTAAATACATTCAGAGTGAATGCCGCTTTGCCGGTGTCAAATATGGGTATAAAATCCTTGTCTTGTTTACTTATTCTTTTTCTACTTGGTATTTCTTGTTTTGTAAACAAAATGAACAGATGTAATCCATGCAGCTGGCAAATGTTTTCCAGGTATATCTCAGGTGTTAATTGTTATGTTAATCATTATGCTAATTATTATGTAATAGGGGTGTTTCCCAAAGCAATGCAAAATAAATTAATTTCAGTTGTCTGTTGAAGCTCGTGGAGAGACGTCCATGTGTACAACTCCAGAGGTACTAGGATTGAGCTCTGTAATATGCTCAAGAGGTGGGAGCACAGTTTTTGCTGCGAGTAAGTCACTGTATTTTTCTAGAAGTGTATTTAAACCAGGAATGAGCCGTTGTCTCTTTTTGCCTGTGAGTATCCAGTTTTTGTTAGCATGATAATTAGGCTGGGGGTTGACAGAAATGTTAGTATGTGTAACAGGTATTATATTGTCAAAGTATTGATCATAGTTTGAGAGATAATGAAAATTGGAAGTTATTACGGTAACAAATGTTTAATTTTAGTAGATAATAAAAAAGTTTAATGTTTAATCGATAGAAGCTGTTAATGCATT
Source organism: Chiridota heheva (assembly GCA_020152595.1). NCBI lineage: Eukaryota > Metazoa > Echinodermata > Holothuroidea > Apodida > Chiridotidae > Chiridota > Chiridota heheva. The sequence goes on along the minus strand of JAIGNY010003412.1, from coordinate 375,864 downwards.
TGCAAACAGGGTCATAGAGAATTATGAAATGTTAGTCAAAACTAAAGGGTAATTAGTCTAAAGCAAGATATGGGATTTTATAATTGATATTGAACTGAGCAATAGGACTTCCTTGAAAGTATATTGTCTGTTTGAAACTTCCCAAATAATTTGAAAGTTTAGTCCATGAATAGAGGAGCCTAATTAGGGGGTGTGGTTTATGTACGAGGAAGGCGGTAACTTATTCTAATTTTACGGTTTGGGAATTTAACAAATTTTCTACGTTAAAGGATTGCTTGAAGACTTGAGTGTAATTTTATGTTAGTAAAACCAGAGGTTTAATGTATTCTCATTGATTATATTTTCGCACAGAGTTTTTAGTCTTATGCTCAGATGTAAGCAGGAAACGACGAACTAAGTGGTTGAACATCTAAAGCGCATCGCCTGTGCGGCAGGTTATTTTAAGCCTAACAGGACCCTTCGCCTGGAAACGATATTGTATAATTAGCGACAGCTTTTGTCTTGGCTCTTAGCGAAAACTCTTAGCGAAGGTCACGTAGCAAAAGGTCCCTAATAGCGCAGGACAGAGATTCACCAAAGTTTAGGTTACTTTTAATTTCCATTATATGTATGTATATATTCTTAATGAGAGTTATTAACAACCAACAAGATTTTATGTTACAACTTACAGTTCGTTTGTGTGTTTATTTACCTTACGTTGCTACAACCCATTGGCACCACACACGTATTGCTCAATAATCGTTTTGGGAAAGGGAACCTTGTGAGAGCAGGTAACGCCATTTCCGAAATTTGCGATGTTACAGATCAAACATAAGGCCTACATGTGTACATCGATAACTGTTGCATCACAGTTTTATCGCAAACAATAAAGAACATTAACAATCGAGTAACGCCCCCAGCACGGCTTCGTTCACTTCTTAATGTATTTATGTGACAATACCTTTCCTTTAGCAAAAAAACACAACACTGAGATCCTTAAAATCAAGTTTACATGTCAATTTCGAAAAAGAAAACAAATTACAGGATTAGACCAGTGGTCAAGCAATTTCATCAGTTTTATATGTTCGAGGACTTTAAAAGAAACAAAATGGTAAAAAAGCATTTAAAAATCGTATTCCGCTAAGGAGATATTTGGAGTTTAAAGTTTGGTATCATTTGTGTAGAAGTGACTGAAATCAGACTCTCAGATTCCTCAAAAGCTTTATAAATTCTATCACATTTTGTCTTACGATTTTGTGACTTAAAAGCCATGGGATATGTCAAACAAGTAGCAAAGCTGAATCAAGTATAGTTAATTATAATTTATCTCATGAAGAAGGTCAAGGAAAAATAATTCAAATAGTAAAAAGCTAGATTAATTATCTTAAAAATATATTAACATTTTTTAAGAATGTGAGGATGAAGATGCCGACCTTTTATAGTAGACTTAGTACCCCAGTCATTTCTATACAGATAAGATAGAGCTTTAAACTTAGAAACTTCTTAACCGGGCAGAATAAGATTGTTGAATGTTTCCTACACCATTTTTTGTCTTTTAAAGTCCTATTTCATACAAGATAAGTTTGCTTGGCTACTAAACCCGTAATCTACCACGTGGCGATAGTATCGCCGTTTTCAAACCACCTTTTTCTAAAAATAAAATCGGGACTTTACCACAGTCCTATAAGAGTAATCTTGGTATCATTTTAAAGTACTTGCATATTTTTTTCACAAAATGAAACTTTTTCATATAAGTCATATTACATAATTTATAGAAAAAGTACATCAAAAAAGGGTAAAACTCAATAATTGCTAAACAATTTACAATTTTTTTTATATTTTATTTTACATCTTACGATAATTTTAAGATCACATTTTTGCTTCAAAATCAAACACGCAAGTCCTAAGACATGATAGTATTGGTTTCTGGTATACTTTTTATAATCCCTACGTCCAATCTTTTGTTCTGGAGAAATTTCTTCAAAATGTCATGAATTTCTGCCATTTTTGATCCGTTTTAAAAAAAAAATCGGTTAACCCAAACCGTACATCACACATGCTTTATTAAACCGCCGTTCGAAAGCGCTTGAAATTTCCATTCATTTGATATATAAATAAAGGCATACCCCTTCTATTTAGAACCTATCCGATAAGAATAGAATTACACCTATCCAATATGAACGACTAACGTGGTGCAGAGGAAATGTACGCGACTAGCGTGCGAGCGCTCCGGGATCGAGTCCCGCCGTGACGTCTGTAAAATTATTTTTCTGCTGCAGCTTTCTGGGGACGTTTGACTTTGATCATTTTTGATGTGTTTTCATCTTTCCTTTCTTTCTAAAAATTATAGATTAGTATCATTAGAAAGGAAATTTAAAAAAAAAAATCTAAATATGTAACACAAATCTCTGTTTTCAATACTGACAAGAAGTTATACTTCTGCAAAGATTGACCATTTGTTGACCAAATTTAGCCAAAAATTGCTTAATTTGCATAATTTTGTCCAATATTTCCTAAATTGGTTTTAATTACTCAAAAGATAAATATCTTAGCATCTATTCTAACCAAACTTGTAAGGAAAGAAAATGAAAGGAAAGTTGTCAAAAATGCATATAAAAAAAAAGTTACGAAAATTGGGGTCGCTAATTTTAAAGCCCTGGTAGAGTAAGGCTTAACTAATCCTTTTAAAGTCTTGTAAGCAAAGTCTCTCTTTAGATTTGCTTATTTCTCTACTTAGAACCTATATCATCTGATTTTCGTATATATTACCCTTGAACATTTGTTGATTCGAAATAACTTCGACGTTTCTATGCACTTAAGGGCACTGCACCGAAAAGTGAGGACGCAATTTTCCAGAAACTCAAATATTTAGCAAAGCTAAAGTTACAAATTGTCTGTAACACAAATATGTATACCAAATAGGAATCTAAGATTTATAAATAGTAATTACATTTTATCAATTTATGACTCAAAAACAGGTCAATAAATATTTCAAATATTTAAAAGAAATATCGACGTCCTCACCTTTGTCTCCTTTAATTGTCTACGATCCTTGTTAATCGTGTACATGTAAATGTAAATTTAATTCGTTGTATTTAGTTTGAGAGGGGAGCCCAATGGAAAGGACGTTTTCGTTATGAGTGCTGTCTTGATTACTGAAGTGTAAAGTTTGTGGAATAGTACTTATGGTTTTGGTAAAATGTGTTAAGAACTATAAAAACCTAAAAGCACTCCAGTAAGTATCAAAAAACAAGTCTATCATTCTCACCCATTGGAACCCTTCTCTTGATTACAAAGGTTTTGTAGAAAGGAAATATAAAATAAAAAATTTTAATATGGAGAATTTAGGAGTAAAATATGAGAAAGATTATTCATGGAAGATAACTAATTGGAGTACAGCATAAATCTCAGAAGGTTATTTTTTTAGTATTCCAAGCCTCACTCGTTCCTTTCGGAGCAAATTGTACATTTTCGGTGTCGTATGCGGGAGAAATCTCTAACTGTCTAATGCATGTCGGTGGAAAGGCATGACCTTTATAAATGATTTTTTACTGGCGGACCAATGTACCTCCAATTTAAGATAGGCAGAAAGCGAATCCCTGCAGCAGACACGACGGCAATACGTTGGGAATGGTTCTGGAAGATATAGATTCTCCACTTTTTGCTATCTTAATATGAAAATAAGGAATCATGTACCCATTTAATCATAAGCGGGATTAATGGAAAATGGAGGCACTAGTCACCTACTTGTTTTTAAATTTGTACCTTTTGTATGGTGATAGAATGGAAGAGACTCAACAGCAACTTAAATGAGTCATACAAAACAGATGAATCTGCCAACAATCAGATCCTCAGACTGGTTGACTTGACTGGAGACTACACCACAACATGGAAAATCATTCATGGCCTTTCTGGCAAAGACAAGAAACTCAGTGTCAAGGTGAAAAAATAGATGGTACTCCACCAACAAGTGACAAAGACCTTGCAGAAGGATGAAATACTTCAGCTCTCCACCTTCTTAACTGCCTCTTTCTGCTTGACCGCCAATCATATCTGAAGCGATACGATGGCCAATGGCGGGGATGCAATGGCGGGGATGCAATGGCGGGGATGCCCCAATGGCGGGGATGCAATGGCGGGAATGCAATGGCGGGGATGCAATGGCGTGCAACCAATGGCGGGGATGCAATGGCGGGGATGCAATGGCGAGGATACATTCACCAATGGAATGGCGGGGATGCAATGGCCGGGGATTGGCGGGGATCAATGGCGGATGCAATGGCGGGGATGCAATTGATGCAATGGCGGGGATGCAATGGCAATCCCGATCCACACGTGAGGAGGATGCAATGGCGGGGATGGCAATGGCGGGGATGCAATGGCGGGGATGCAATGGCGGGGATGCAATGGCGGGATGCAATGGCGGGGATGCAATGGCGGGGATGCAATGGCGGGGATGCAATGTCGGGGATGCAATGGCGGGGATGCAATGGCGGGGATGCAATGGGGATGCAATGGCGGGGATGCAATGGCGGGGATGCAATGGCGGGGATGCAATGGCGGGGATGCAATGGCGGGGATGCAATGGCGGGGATGCAATGTCGGGGATGCAATGTCGGGGATGCAATGTCGGGGATGCAATGTCGGGGATGCAATGGCGGGGATGCAATGTCGGGGATGCAATGGCGGGGATGCAATGTCGGGGATGCAATGTCGGGGATGCAATGGCGGGGATGCAATGGCGGGGATGCAATGGCGGGGATGCAATGGCGGGGATGCAATGGCGGGGATGCAATGGCGGGGATGCAATGTCGGGGATGCAATGGCGGGGATGCAATGTCGGGGATGCAATGGCGGGGATGCAATGTCGGGGATGCAATGTCGGGGATGCAATGGCGGGGATGCAATGGCGGGGATGCAATGGCGGGGATGCAATGGCGGGGATGCAATGGCGGGGATGCAATGGCGGATGTAGTCCATGGTTTTGCACATAAGTGTGTAGTAACTCTAATACCCAGCAAATGGACCACTAGCGTTATGGTCCCTTTAACCCAAGAAAGGAGACTACCGGGGAATATCTCTTGTGTCAATTACAGTCAACGTTTACAACAAGATCCTGCTTAATAGAATCCGAGATAACATAGACCCAATTTTAAGTAAAACCAGGCTGGATTTCGTCAAGGGAGAAGTTGCGCCCAACAGATCCATATTCTTAGAAGGATCATGGATAAATTTCAAGATTACCAGCTTCCTCTTAACAGTTACATTCATAGACTTCAAGAAGGCCTTTGATTCCATCAACAGAAAGGCCGTGTTCCATGTGCTACGACATTATGGAACACCAGAAGCTGTGGTCAACGCCATAAGCGCACTCTACAACAACTCAAATGGTGAAGTAATGGTAGATGGCAACATATCGGAGTTCTGGGTGATGTTCTGGCTCCATTCCTATTCACAGTATCAGTAGACTTTCTACTAAATAACCAACTGGAGTTGTAACACATCCTCGTCGCTCCAGTCGTTATCCAGATAAATTTCAAACGACTTGGATTTGTTGATGACATTGCTCTGTTGGAATCCACTATTCATTAGGCACAGGCCCAGCTGAAAGAACTGCAACCGCAGCAGAAGATCTTGGCCTCATGATAAATGCATCCAAGACTAAGTATATAACTGCTATCTGCCATCCCCATCCAAAACTTCAAGTGTACGGTGAACCAATCAACCATGTTTCAGATTTCAAATACCTTGGTTCCGAAATGGCATCTACTGCAAGCCACTTAGAAATACGAAAGGCATTGGCATGGTGCGCTTTCTGGAAACTGGAACATCTGTAGAGAAGTCCCGAACTATCCATCTCTTCAAAAGTAAAATTATTCTACACTACCTGCGTGAATATCCTTTTCTATGGCTGTGATTCCTGGGTGTTGTCTTAGGAAATGGAGTGCAAATCAACGTTTTTGCTACCTCATGCTTTAGTATTATGCTAAATATTAAACGAAAAGATCGTGTCTCAAATGCCGACATGTATGACACGACCAACACTGAGCCTCTTATCCACTGTGTAAGGAACTGCCAACTAAGATTCTTGGGATACATCCTCCGTCTCCAAGAGGAGGAGCCGTTAGAAGATATTCTCTCTACATTCCAACTCATGGCAAAAGGAGACCGGGACGTCCACGCATCGCTTATATTTACTACATTCAACGTATGTTAGGGTATGATGAAGACATCCAGGCAGAACAGATTGCTGTATATGGACAAATCTTGTGGTCGCCTGCTCCACAACCGAAGGATAATGATGATGATGGTGATAATTGCATGATTTTGTGATTCCCCCACCCCCTGACTCCCCTCTTACCTTTGGTAGTCAAATCCAGCCCATTCTTCAAATGATATGAAATGTGCTAATGAAACTTTCGGGCAGATGGCAAAAATTGATCAAATTTTTAAAATAGCGTCCTCATTAGTATAATTTTCTGTTGCTAATTGGTTGGAACAAATAAATTCAAGCATCTCAGTTGCCGGGCTCAGTGGTAGTGAATTTAGTGCATGTATCTTAAGTACAGTGACGTGGCGACTGACGAAAAGGGTGGGAGGGGAAGGTACTTACCCCCTCTTTTTATCTGTTTCTTACACGTTTGCTTTTGGTATTTGATTGCGTTTTGCAACCCATTTTCCTAGAAGTATCACAGTTTTTAAATAGCGTCCTGATTGAAACAATTTTTTTGTTGCGAATTTGTTAGCACAATTTTTGTTGGGCATAAATAAATTTAAAAATCTCGGTGATATTGAATTTAGTACCTTTGGTGTGAGTACTGGTGGAGGGAGGGGGTAGTTTCCCCCACCCTTCTAAGAGCTGTTCCTTCAGATTCTTATTTTTGTGATTTAGTGTATAGTAATGTTATAAAAGGTTTCCCAAATATTTTTCCTAATTCTATAACACGTGCTTGTTTTATCTTTCAAAAACTCGAACAATGACAACCTGAATGTATTAGCGATCTCGGGCACCCAATGCTCCAGAAATACACTTTCCCTCTTTAGATTGCTGTCACAATTACTAATTGGAGTTATATCATTAGTTATACCTTTTATTTTGCTCATCGGATTTTAAGTGCCAAAATATGCAGGCTGGCCCACCAGTATGAAGAGCTAATTACTTCGTATTTATTCGAGTATGTTTCTTACGCGTTTGCTTTGGTATTTGGATTGCGATTGCGTTTTGTCACTATTTCCCTAGCGAAATCAAAAGTTTTGAAATAGCGTGCTCATTAGTACAATTTTCTGTTGTTAATTGGCTGGCAAATAAATTCAAGCATTTCGGTGGCCAGGCTCGTTGGTAGAGAATTTAGTACGTGTATCTTAAGGGCAGTGACGTGGCGACTAACGGGAATGGGAGAAAGGGGAGAAGGGGGGGGGGGGGGGGCACTGGTGGAGAGGGGTAGTTTCCTCATCTTTCTAGAAACTGTTATTTCAGATTTTTTTTCTTTCGATTTAGTCTATAGTATTGCTTTCAAAGTTTTCCCTTAAAAATATATGAAATAAGCTTGTATTTCAAAATTTCCGGGCAGATGGCGATAAATGACAACGTAAATGTTTCAGCGCCCGGGCACCAACGCTCATTAAATAGACTCTCCGTTTAGATAGCCATCACAGTTACTGGATTAAAAATACAAATAAAACTCTTTTGTTTTTATTAGTTATACTTTTTATTTTGATCGTGGCAACCTAGTGTCAAAATATGCAGATTGGCCTACCAATGGGAAGATAAAATTACTTCGTCTTTATTATATGTTTCTTATTCGTTTGCTTTAGTATTTAGGTCAAATTGCGTTTTGTCACCATTTCCCTAAGAGCATCAAAATTTTGAGGACACCATGTTTTCAATTTTCCGTTGTTACTTTGTAAGCACAAATAAATTCAAACATTTCAATTGTAGTGAATTTAGTACGTATATCTTGAGGGCAGTGATGTGGCGACTGGGGCGAATAAAGGTGTGGGGAAGGGAGGGGAAGGGGGTAGTTACTCCAGCTTCCTTAAAACTGCTCGTTCAGATTCTTATTCAGTTATTTAGTTTATAGTATTGCGTATTGCTATGAAATGTTTCCCTGCAAAATATATGAAAAAAAGGAGGAAGAGGAGCAGGAGGAGGAGGAGGAGCCACTGCCACCACCACCAGTGTTTTTCATATTTGTTTATTATTAATTTTGCATTCAACAGAGGGGGATGTCCCCCTGGAATCATGGTCCTGTTCAAAAAGAAACTTGTCATTTGCTTGAGAGCGTATACTTATACAAAACTGTGGTGCCGTATAGATACTGTGTTTGGTCACAGTTATTCGCTTGGTGGGATGACATACAACAAATGTCACGGGTAAAGGTCAAAAGCTAGTCGGGTCCATACAGAGGCGTATGAAGCTGAGGAAGGGCATATACAAATTGCCCCTGAAACGATTTAACCTTCCCGGTCGGAACCCGAAGGTAATGTCTCAGTCTCAATACTTTTTCACTTGCTTACCTCCATGTCCAGTCACACAAGCAAACGCCACCCATACAACACACATTGACAATATAATCCGATCAAAGGGCTTCCAATGGATGGACACCTATTGTGGTGGACGCTCTGGGAAGGTGAACTGCATCCCATAAATAAGGTCAAACATGAGACCAAGAGCGAGAATCCACCGGTAACATTGAAAATCTATCACAAAATAAACGGACAGAATCTAATAAGAGGGTGGACAGAATATATTCAAAAATATACAGAGAGAATGTATCAAAACATCACTACTGATTGTAACAATAAGATGGCTCTTCCCAGTGGTGGCGCTACAAGGGGCATGGGGGCATTTCCCCCACGAGATTGTTTTGTACCCCCATTCCCCACCTGTTCCCCAGAAAATGTGGTAAAGCGACATATTTGTTTTCTTTCCAAATGTAGGCTTTTGCCCCGATGAGACAAAATTGCTCCTCTCTTTCCCCCGTGACCAGAATCTTTGCGCCGCCACTGGTCTAATCGTTTCTTATTTCATCTCTGCCAACTAGAAACTTTTTATGGAGTCCATTTTTGATGCAGGTGGATATAAGCAATTATTTTTCTTCGTTTCTTCGTTTTTATCTAGAAAATAATGACAAAACATTGCATAAAAGTTCACATTAAATACAAAAGTTTCCTCCAATATCATATGAGAATTGGTAATGAACCTTATTTTGCTTTTTTTATTTTTTATTTCTGTGTAAAATATGCAGGTTGGCCCACCAGTAACACACTTTATGAAAAAGTTTTGGGCTACCAATAAATATGTAAGAAAATGCCTGTTTTGATCATAAAATCATCTGCCATCCATTGCAATGGTGTCGCCAGAGTGGGGCGGGGAAAAGAAGAGACCCTCGTCGGAGAGGCCTGGACCCACGTTCAGGACGTCGTAGTAAAATTCGTCGGAGAATAAAAAAGAAAGAAAAAGAACAGCAATACATTGAAAACCATTCTTCGGGGGCCGTTGTAAGAAAAGGTTTAATATATTGTCACACCTGGCTTATATCAAATTTATCACATTTCTGTGGCGCCGCCCCCGCCCATTGGTGAAGGGCAAAGGTAAGAGTAGCGCCACGACTAAACTGATGGGAATGAGTTAACTTATGTTAGTTTCATATAAAATTATTCAAAAGATTAAACATTTATCATCGACAAGTTTGATAAACAAAATCTCGGATGAAAGCTGCATTCCCTACCTCTCATCAATGACGCCACCCCGACACAGGGGCGTTCTTCACATGGTAAAGGCGTTCTCAATGGTTATATACATATATACGTATAACTCTTACCACTGTTATATGGAACTTCTTACCCTCTAGTCTGTATAGGATGTAGCCATACACCATTCCCACCAGGTAGGCGTTGATGCGGCGCCATGGTTTAGCGTACGTTAAGTTGGCGCCTGGTTCGAAGGCCGCACTGTTGTTGTTGTAAGGTCTGAAAATATGTAAACCTACATAGTTGAATAATTTATACAGTGAATGTTTAGCAGTAAATTGAGAGACTGTGATATGCTGCACCATTTGTGGAATAGCGACGATCCGGGCGATATCCTTCCCCCACACGGGAATGCATTAAATTCTCCCCACCCAATTTCTGCCGCAATTGTCCCCCCTTGACGAAAAGTTAGAGATGTCCGATACTTCTGAAGACTAAGTTACAAAAAAAAAAAAATGCGCACTTTGGGGCAGCACAAGGAGGAACTTGTCACAATCACAATGTTTATATGGCGAATTTTTACCCATGCCAATATTGTGCCTGACATCAACGACATTGCTAATCGCACCGCCCTCAGTCTTCTTTTCCTAAATAGTGTACACGCTATGCCACACTTAAACCTAAAACACTAAAACGTTCCTGAAATAAACTCTGTATGTAAGTATCTACGTAGGTACAGTGGATGTATAATTGTACACTGTATGTATGGAGTGTGGGACAATGATGCATGCATTTTCGGTGGCCTTGAGATGTTCGATTTTCCAACATGTGGAAAATTAGAACATCGCTGATGTAAGGGCGCAAATCTTTCATGCATAAAAGTCCTTCGGAGCCTGGGGACGTTGAGCCATCGGTCCCGATGCATGGTAGGACACTAACATCCTGGCTGGTTCTCTGAACACTATTCGAAAGAAGAAGCGCGCAAACGCGGTGTTCATTCACTTCCCGTTCCGACCCTCTACTGCTCTAGAGGGATCAAGACGCCGCAAGCTGTAACCACCTAACAGAGCAATATATGAAAATCCAGCAACAGAATGCACAGCATTCACACAATAGAAAAAGACGACCATCGAATTTAGGCGACGTCCCCATGTCCTTGGTCCACCAGAGAACACAGAGAACCTGGACGGTCAAGCCTCGGTAAAATTATCTGTCCGGTCCACGCTCCCGCTCGGGAGATCTCCCAATCGGAAGATTTGTTGTCATCATAACCCATAATGCATCTTTTCAAAATTAAATCTCTCTAAAGAAATACATAACGGTAAAATAGGCTTAGGTCAAAGGTAGGAAAAATGCATGCGAAATATTCTAATTCAAGAAACAATATTAATAAATCATTAGTGATAATAATAATAATAATGATAATAATAATAATAATAATAATAATAATAATAATAATAATAATAATAATAATAATAACAGTAACAATGACAATAACAATGACAATGACAATGATAATGATAATGATAATAATAATAATAATAATAATAATAATAATAAAATAAAATAAACATAATAATAATAATAATAATAATAATAATAATAATAATAATAATAATAATAATAATAATAATAATAATAATAATAATAATAATAAAATAATAATAATAATAATAATAATAATAATAATAATAATAATAATAATAATAATAGTAATAAACATAATAATAATCATGATTATAATAATTTTAATAATAATAATAATAATAATAAAAAAATAATAATAATAACAATAATAATAATAGTAATAAACATTATAATAGTAATACTGATTATAATATTAATAATAATAATAATGATAATAATAATGATAATATTAATAATAATGATAATAATAATGTATAATAATAATAACAATAATTAATAATAATGATAACAATAATGATAATAATAATAATAATTAACAATAATGATAATAATAATAATAATAATAATAATAATAATAATAATAATAATAATAATAATAATAATAATAATAATAATAATAATAATAATAATAATAATAATAATAATAATAATAATAATAATAATAATAATAATAATAATAATAATAATAATAATAATAATGAAATAATAATAATAATAATAATAATAATAATAATAATAAAATGATAATGATAATGATAATGATAATGATAATGATAATGATAATAATAACAATAACAATAACAATAACAATAACAATAATAATAATAGTAATATTGGTTATGAATGTAGAGGCAGGAACCGGGGCACAGTGGGCACGTGGCACCCCTCCCCCTCCCTAATGTTGGTTGCAGTGAATTTTCATGGTACCCATCAACTCAGTTATTTCTTACCATAAGCTAGTGTTGTAGCATATATTTTTGCTCCCATGAAGAACATGTTCCTACGCCAATGGTTATGGCTGCTTTTTCTTTCTTGATATTTTTCTATCAACTCCTTTACTTTATAAAATTTACATCTCTGCCTAATTATTTAAGATCGGTGCCAGCAAGTATCATATTGTCATTATCATGACCCAGATATATATCCGAATTAGACATGATTCTCTGCCCGAATAAGATAGGTATCCAGCCATCTGGGTGGGTGGGGTAGGGGGGGGGCTGCAGCGAAAAAAATACTATTTACAATTTTCATTGAAATACAACTATCAAATTCTATCACATTAGCTAGAGCTTAGGCCTAATTACGTTTTAAGAATTTGACATTTTTAATTCAGGGAACCCTATTTGTGCCATATCATCAGTCATATAGACTATGTTGTGCTTTCTCCGTGAGATATGTCTTCGGCGGCGCAAGGAATCACTGTGTTTTTAAAAATAAAAGATAAAATACTTTACAGTTATACAGATACAAAATATTTGACACAGAGAATAAGAATAAGAGTAAGATCTTGGTACGGCGACAAGAAGGTGAACATTTGATGTTCTTTCTCAATGCTGTAATGAGTACATTTTGTGTTAAAGTTTTTGGAAGGCTGGGCAAAAGTTGAGTGATGCGAGGACGTAGCACGAATGCACCCGGCAATATCGGCGCAACCAGCTTCTTACATTGTCCTGTACCTAACGCATATGCGCGTTATTCATTAACCCTTTTTTGTGCTACTTTCGTTGATTTTAGTTCAGCCTATGCGACTTTGAATTAGTGAACGTGATACCCTTTTTGGGGGACTATTTCCTAACTTTTTCCGGAATAGCGAGGCCGAAATAAACATTCAGCCGGATGAGTGAATCGAATTTCAAATTCCAGTTCTCGTGATTATGTGGAGAACACTATGTAATAATACAACGTTTCTGACTGGCAGATCATATTGACACATGTGTTGACAAGCTAATCAAAAATTGTAGTGGAAGTGACGTCGCTGATATGTAGCAGATATACTGGTGCTAAGTGGGTTGGACTCTCCACTAAGCAAATGCAATCAATCAGCCAAGACGAAGCACGTATTTAGCCCGATGAGCGAGTGAGATTTTAAAGCATTTAAGATGTTATTTCTACACGTGTAGATCTTAGCTTTTCTGAAAAAGAGACACTGAACCAGGGGCGTAAATCATTATGCCAAGGGTGTGCATAGGGTTGCCACCCCAAAAAAAAAAAAAACTGAGACTCGACGGTAAAATTTGAGATTAGTCTGTAAATCTGGTATCAGGTTGGTAAAAATACCGACTTTGATTATTAACATTTTTTACAGGGACGCAATTTTTTTTACATGGGATGCTAATTTTAGGCCGTCAGTAAATCCTATATTTTACACGCCCACCTCTACTAACGTGCCTGAACAATTAATATTGATAATCTCTTTCTACTTACTGCTGATTTTTCCCGGCCACAAGCCCGTAATATGTATTGAGCCCGAAGAGTGAACCAACAATCACCGTAACCAAGACGCCATTTAATGCCATCCTATAATATTTCAATTTCGGTCTGTAACATAAAGAAAACATGAAACAATTCAATTCAAAACAAATTTAGAATAAAATAAAAAGGATGAGAAAAGCAAGGGTCTTTATAATCAATCAGTGAATCAATCAATCAATCAATCAATCTATAAACCACGCTTAGTGATCTTCATCAATCAGTCAATAAACAACAAGTAAATCAATATAACCAATGTCATTTGTAGATGTAAAATGTTCAACAAGTACGCTGTTGTCGCGAATGTGTACACTTGGCCCAGCGCTGGAAGGCGCTGAGTTGCATTATCTGAAGACATATAGCTGATTTCGAGCTGTCGGATCCCCTCGAAAGATGTTATGAATGAGGGTGATGATGGTGCCTGTGGTGGTGGAGGAAAGGGGAGGGGGTCCCGAACCCGTTTAGTTAAAATAAAGAAAAGCTTTTTGTCAATAAAATTCATTTGGGGGGTTAAGGTGGCGTGAGGGTAGGGTGGGGGTCCCAAACCCGTTTAGTTAAAATAAAGAAAAGCTTTTTGTGAATGGAATTTATCGGATTACAAGGAAATAATTGATCTCGGCATATTATTCCAAGCCGATTATTCTCGGCATGGAAGACGAGTCGATGAAGAGCCTTCCTCTGAAATACATCTTTTTTGATTTCGAATGCATTCAGGAAGACAAGCTTGACAACGGAGGATATTTGCACGTACCAAACTATTGTAGAGCACATCGTATTTGTTTTAATTGTATCCACAACGAAGATATCCATCAATATTGTGCGTCATGTGGTAAACGAGGACACGTCTTCTCGAGGAGAAACACTCAGAAAGAATTTTGCAGTTGGTTGCTTTCTCCAGGAAACAAAAAGAGCACCGCCATCGCTCACAACATAAAAGGGTACGACGGTCATTTCATTCTTGATTATACGAATAACATTGGAATGTTCCCCAACGTTATGATGAACGGAGCCAAGCTGATGAGCTTAGACTTGAAAGAAACAGCCAGGAACAAGAAAAAGAAAAATGTCATGACCCTGAGGATCATCGATTCGTGTAACTTCATTACGAATCCTCTCTTCTTTTTCCAAGACGTTCGGGTTGACGGAAAAGAAGAAGGGTTATTTCTCATACCATTTCAACACTCAGCTCTATGAAAATTACGTCGGTCCTTTGCCTGCAGTAGAAAACTTTAATTCTGATTACATGAAACCTGCTCAACGCAAAGCTTTTCTCTCATGGTACGAAGAACAGAAGAACAAGACTTTTGACATGAATCGTGAAATGTACCAGTACTGTTGCAGCGATGTAGAACTACTCCGGTTAGGATGTTTGAGTTTCCGAAAAGAGTTTGTTGAAACTACAGGCGAAGATCCCTTCGAAACATGCATCACTATTTCCATGGACTGTATGCGTATGTTTCGACAAAAGTTCCTTCGTGCCAATACAATCGCCATGGTTCCTTATTCTGGATACGAATATGACATCCAATCCGTGAAAGTCCTTCAATGCTTGAAATGGATCGAGCAACAAGAGGGTCGGCAACTGCAATACGCCCGATCTACCGAGGAAAACAACACATCGGTCCTTACAAAGTAGAAGGGTGGGATGAGTCGTTGAAGACAGCCTACAAGTTATACGGTTGTTTGTGGCACGGTTGTCTTACCTGCTACTCGAACAGAGAATATAAGCTGCCGAGGGTCGAAATAAACGTCGAAGATGTCCACGACAAGCTTACCCATAAACGATACTGGTTGGACAACGAAGGTCTTCGACAAGGCTGGCATCTAGTAGAAATCTGGGAATGCGAGTTCGGAGACGAACTGGAGAGAAACTCACAGATGAACGACTTCGTCGATAACCTGAAACTGTGTGAACCTCTTCAGCCCGAGATGCGTTCCTCGGCAGACGGACCAATGCCATCAAACTTCATCAAGTCGTCAAAGAAGATGAACAGATCAAGTACGTTGATGTCTGCTCACTCTACCCTTACGTCAAAAAGTATTGTAAATACCCAATCGGCCATCTGGATATCATCAAAACCCCGGACACGACCGATGTATCTGACTACGAAGGACTGATCAAATGCACCGTCTTGCCTCCTCTTGGTCTGTACTACCATGTACTCCCGGTCCGATGTCGAGGAAAACTCATGTTTCCTTTGTGTGCCACCTGCGCAAAGATTCTGGCCAAAGGACGATGTAAACATCCCGATGAACAGCGAACACTTCACGAAACGTGGGTGAGCGGCGATTAACAGGAAGCCGTATCAACGTGGTACAACGTGTTACATATCGGCGAGGTGTGGCATTTGAAGGAGACGGTGCAGTACGATCCTGAAACGGGGGAGGCCGGTTTGTTCACGGACTACAACAATACGTTTCTGAAAATAAAACAGAAAGCTATCGGGTGACCAGAAGGCTGTGAAACCGAAGACCAACGTTGTCTGTACATCGACGAGTACAAGGCCCGCGACAAGATTAGACTGGACTACGACAACATCGCCAGGAATAAGGCAAAGCGAGGGTTGGCTAAACTAATGCGCAACTCCTTTTGGTGAAAGTTTGGATAGCGAAGTGCACTTAACAAGACAGGATTTATCAATACTCTTGAAAAATTCTACAAGCTGTTGACAGACAAATCGAAACAGGTAAAATACGTACAGTTCTACGACGAGTTCACCGCCAACATCCAATTGGTCGACACGAACGAATACGTCGAAGTCGCCCAATACAAACATTTTCAACGCAGCTTATACCACAGCTCACGCCCGACTAAAACTATACAGTTACATTGCGCGACTGGGGAAGCGCGTCCTTTACTTCGACACGGATTTCGTTTTTTTCCGGAACCTACGATCCACCCCACGGCAAGTTTCTCGGCAACATGACAGACGAGCTGGAGAAACCTTACGGTGCCTGGATTTACATCACCGAGTTTTTTTTCCGGAGGCCCAAAGATTTACGCTTACAAAGTACGTTCGACTAGAACAGGCGCCATCGTCGTGGGGAGTGCATAGTCAGAGACATCACGTTGGATCACCTTCGAGGCGATGATTAACATGGTAAGTCACGTGCATCCTGGAACAGGCCGAGCCTGGGAAGACGACGAAGAACCATCTCATCGTTCATGTCTATTATCCACACAGCATCAGAAGAGACGGTCCGGGCAGAGTTCTCACCAGATCCATTACACAAGAT
This sequence comes from Chiridota heheva, assembly GCA_020152595.1. NCBI lineage: Eukaryota > Metazoa > Echinodermata > Holothuroidea > Apodida > Chiridotidae > Chiridota > Chiridota heheva. The sequence goes on along the minus strand of JAIGNY010003412.1, from coordinate 359,058 downwards.
TACAGAATGGTCTACGACAAACGCTTCATCTATACATATCTTTCGACCCTCCCGTACGGTTATTGAAAGAGCGCAACCATCGACACTCATCTGAAAAAGAACATAAAAAAGTGAATGAGAGTTGAGTTGATACATTTATTCATAAGTATTCTAAACGAGGAAGAGACATGTGTGTTGGAACGCTTGTAATGGCCTGTGGTTGCGAAACGTCTACGTCAAAATGTCGCAGAGTACGGAAATTTTACTATCCGAATGCTGAAAATGGATATAGAGAAAAACACTTGGATCCCGTGTATTTTGCCTGTGTTTCATTTTAAGGAAGGGTCACACCGAGAGGGATTGTTAATTTTTTTTGCGAAAACTTCAATTGTAGATTGTACAGAGACGAAGAAGGACACACGACTTATATCAACACTTTTTCATGCTTGGTTGGAAAAAAACGATGTAAAAGTCCGTAATGAAAACAGATCTTCAAGACGTATACGTTCAGAATCTTCCACTTAGAAACAGCGCCAACATTAACATTATAATGTCAATTTTACTTTACTCTGATTGGTCAAAACACATAAAAAGGAAAGCACCGTCGAAGTTGGATTCATTCTTTCATTAGACAGCAACATGGATACTATACTTAGTAGTATGTGCTCCGGGAAAAACCGTAAAGCAGCGCCAGCGTATGAAGTGGCATCAAAGAAACCACGTAGTGAGACCTTTGTAGCAACGACCCCATCGGAAATCATCATGACAGAGATCAGACGTAGAGTGCGCAACGGTTCTTGCAACCCTGACATATACGGAGAGCATACTGACGGATGAGACTACACATCACCGTTTTACAGCGCTTTGGCTTGTCTAGCCGCGTTTATGGCCTCTATAGGATGACGAAGGAGAAGGACTTGAACATTTGTTGAAAAAGGTCAAGAAACAGATGGGTGTGAAAGAGACTATAAAACCTCTGCAGACCGAAACAGCACCGACCGTCATATTCAAGTCGACAGAAGAAGTCTCTCTCTTGTTTAAAGAGAAAAAGAACAGGCCAAAACTCCTGAAAGCGATGACGGAGATAACACGAGACTTGCTAAAAGCCCAATTAACGAAAGCCACATTGGTCAAGGACCTGATTAAGAAGGTCGAAGAAAAGAGAGGCAAAGTGAAAGAGATTCAACGCCCGCTGATTATAGATCCACTCACGAAAGACATTTTCAAAGAGCTTGTAGGGGAATGAAGGAAACGGTTTGCCACGACTTTAAAGATGAAGATGCGCTCATTTTACTAAGAGACATCATCTATGAAAAGCTGGGAAGCTACGTTGATCGATTGAACAATCTTGGTCTCAAATGCAAAGTGATGGATTGTCTGTGGGACTTTATTGTTGCGGAGGAATGTTAAAACATTGTATTTGCATGTGTTTGATTATTGAATAAAATGAGGGCGGAAGGAGTACAAAACAATGACATCACTCCGACGGTACCACTGCGTTGGTTAAGGCAGGTAGTTTAACCCTCGTTTCAAAAGAACGCCAGCAACTCATCATACTTCTCTGATTGGTTGAAGGAGAACATAAGAATACATCGTCTTGCACGTCGACTTCACTTTGGATAAGACACAGCAGATGTCTAATCAATACGTACCGAAATCGAGAATCCCGAGGGTTACTATCCCTAACGGGCTTAGGATGAGGATGCTGACAAGGGAGAGAGATCCTAACTCAGCGTACTACCGGCTCGCTTTGGCACGCACATTCGGCAAGAGAGTACAAAAAAAAACATCCGTCGTTGGAACACCACCAAAAAACCACAGTCAAAGAGCAGACTACCTTCGCAACTATGCAGCTAAAGACAGCAAATAGGGAACACAACCAAGTGCAACCCTCGTAGGGATTCACATATAAAGAGAACTCCGGCATATCCTATGTATACCCTCCACTACAAAATAAAAGCCAAGAGTTGGAAAAGAAATATGTCTAAGCCACCTTGGATAAGAGGAATTGCTTGGAAAAGAGGGACCTCCACGTGTTGAACCCTCTTGGAGATTATAGAAGTGCCGACGATGCACGGGATCAAAGAAACCGGTCGACATCAATGGACTACAGGAGGACAGTAGATCGATCGGTCAATTGATAAAGGACCGAAAGGCTCCTATAAGAGCCACCACACATATAAGAGAGAGACAATTGAATTGAGACATTGTTTTGTTGTGTGTTTATCCACTTTCCTCCAATAAATTCGACGACATTGAGTTCAATGGCAAAATAACGTCACTAACTCGTATAACATCATACCTTTCTGCCTTCTGGGTGGTCAAAGAAGAGCAGAAAAAGACATCGTCGTGGACATCGACTTCACTTTGTTTTCGGACATCGGATAAGACAAATAATGCCTCAATACCTACTAGTATCGACAATATCCACGTTTAATTTCCCTAACAGGTTTATAAGGACGATGTTGACACAGGAGGGAGACCCCATCAGAGCTTACTACCGGTTCAGTTTGGCACCCAAATTCGACAACAGAGTACGAAAAACATCTTCCTTTAGAACACCGCCGACGTACCAGAGTCAAAGACCAGAGTACTATTGGAACTTTGCAACTAGAGAAAGCAGCTGGGGAAAGCAATCAACTGCATCGCTCGTACGAGATCATACTAGAGCTCCGGTATCCCATCCAAAAAAAAACCAGTTGAAATGCACACTGTTTTTAACTGGTCTCAACTGTTTCTAAGAGGTCATAATTGTTTTTAATTGGTAATGAACACATCACCTGTTAAAACCAGATAGGTTTAACTGGAATCAACTGGCATTTATTTTAAACAGGGACTATTGCAAATCCCTGTTAAAAGCAGTTACGCTTAACTGGAATCAACTGGCATTTATTGTTTCCAACAAGGACTTTTACAAGTCCCTGTTAAAACCAGTTAGTCTTGACTGGAATTTTTCTTGGGGATGGAAATTCTGATTTCCAGTTGGAAAATATATTTTACACCTTAAAATTTGCATCAACTTTTGTAAAATGTCCTTCATTTTCAGGAATTTTTCTTCATTTTCAGAAAATTTGCATCAATTCTAGTAAAATTTTCTTACATTTTTGTGAAATTGAAAACCTAAAGAAAACTTAAGAATTGTGACGTTGTAGTTTCATCATATTCTTAATAGGCCTGGTATTAGTATTGTACTACCACTTGCAACTGCCAACTCTGTTCAAAACGGATTACAAAGCTTATACAAAACTCAGAGAAAATTAGAGCATGTATACATCTTTACAACCAAGGTAACTTTTATGATGTAAATTCAAAAGTTCTTTTCAAGATTACACATTTTTAGCTGATTTATGAAAAGTATATGTAAAGATATTCCACTTGAAATTCCTTATCTAATTCAATTTATTTTGTTCCAAATCTTAATTGTCTACCATGTTATTACATATGACTAATACACTAGTGTTATATAATACTAATAGACTTAGCTTAGGCCTATTCACAGTCTGTTCAGTGAATTATCACATTGAGCAGTTCCAGAAAATATGTGCACGTGTGGGTCAGTGTTAAATAGGATTAGTATTCAGAGCGCGGGAAAGGGGAGGGGAGGGGAGGGGGAGGGGATTGTAGGCTTATGCGTAGTTGCAGAATACCCTGCAACTGTTAAGTTAAGTATGAATAAATTTATCTTGAGGAACATTTTAAAGCAGACATTCCTTGTTTTGGCTCTGTGGACTTTTGGAGTGAATTTACCAAATTCCCATCGATGCCCTTTGGTGTGGCTCTGTGGACTTTTGGGATCAAATTAGGCTGGTGATGGGTTTTTTTGCATAATCTCATACATACACCAGGAGAATCTACACTGGTTCTGCGCTTGGGATGGGAATGTTTTACTCATACTGCACTTATACATCCTCGAGCGGCTCCGCTGGTTCCACACTTGTCATTTTAAGAACGACCCATAGTTAAATTTGGCAAATATATTTGTAGTGCTTCCTTTTTCCTCAAACTTTGAGTGCGGAGCTGGCTCCACAGGAGTAAAGTTTTTCTTTTTTGTCTTTCAGAGAATGAATTTTTAAGGAATTTATCTTACAATTTTTTAGAGTTTCATTGATGCAAAAGTGTTTAAATAAGAATCAAAATTCAACAAAGTTTGAGGTTTTTCCTGGCAGCCTAACAGTAATAAGTGTGACCTACAAGTGTGACCTACAGTATATGAATTCAACCGCTGTGACTCCTGTGAGTTAGCAAACTACTGGGGATTGATAATTAAATTTGTGTTGAGGTCTGGCCTAAAGTGAAAAATATCTCTAATCATAGGGGATTACTGCGCATTGGCGATTTTTGCATTTAAAAAGGATTATGTTCATCTGTTTTACACTTTGTAAAAGTCATTAATTGGAATATTGTTAGCCAAATGTGTGTGTGATTTGAATCAATCACATTGATTTTCAATGGCAAGACTTAACTATGAAAAATGATTACTCACAATTCAATAATTAGTAAATGTTTAGGGCACTTGCGAATGTTTAGCGTGTACACGCTAAACACGCTGAACAATCAAAGCTCTAAAAATGGTAATGATGAACTACAGTATTGTTTATTTAAATACCGTAAGCGACGTAATAAGCACCCAAGACGTTTATGTAAATAAAATTGCAGCGCTCTTTCAGGCCCAAAGTGAAGTTCCTAGTAAGCGCTCATGGTGCTATTTAAACTGCCCTGTACATATATGTGAACTAGCCCCACAATAACCAACACAAAAACATTGTGAGCGTCACGCAATAAGTAAAGAATGTAACAAAACTTAACTTGAGTATTTAAAGTCTTATATTAAGTATTATATTAATCAAATGGATTATGATATCAGTAAAACAAATTTGGGTGGGTGCTTATTAGAGCAGAGGCATTTAATACGTCGGATACGGTAATTGAAATATTATTCAAGATATACTATTAAAGTACAGTTATTACCTTACAACATTCAAATCTTGTTTAATTATATTTAAGAAAGAAAAAAACAACCTAGAAGCTTGAACGTCAACAAAGCTAAAGAAAATAATAAGCGAAAGGAAAAGAAGGCAGTTCCTTTGTTTAGTGCTCCTGTAACTACACAACATTGTGAGTGGTTTAGTGATGCAACCAAAAACATGGGAGTATTGTAAGCAGGAGCTTAACTCATCAAGGGAGGAAGCAGATCGAGAAAAGACAAACACACACATACGTTATGAAGAAGACATTCGAGTTCAAAGAATCAGCTCCTGTGCAAGCTAAAGAAACATGGTAAGTTACTTGCCCAACATACCATCTTCATGTTCTTCCATAGAGCTTTATAGACAAAAAAATGCTTACAAGGACACATAACAACAAAGTCCCTGCATTTGTCTTTACTGTAAATGTTGTAACCTTTCAAGAGAATGTGTATGGCTACATAGAATACATTTTTTATTGTCCCATAAATGAATTCAGAAATAAGCAACGCCGTATTGATATAACGTCACTTTATGTTTTTGATTGCGAAAAATCTGTGATGTTATCGATCCCACATACAGTAAGGCGGTGCTCACTTCTGAGTGTATCTATTGGTCGATACATTTCCTTTAACATGCTAAATGTCAGCTACTGCAAGGCGTCACTTAGCTGACTGCCTTACAAGGAAAGAATAACCCAGGGTTTTAAGAATTTGGCGGCCAAAAAATAGGCGTCTTGTTCTTACACCTTTTCACAAAAAGTATACAGCAAGTAGAATAATTGTAGTGTATTTTTTCCACCTGGAATCACTGGTCTAGAATATTAAATACATCATCGTTAATCAGCCACTAGCTCCTTTAAGAATTGTGTAATTCCTTTTCCAACTGGAATTTGTTGATAATTTGTTATTTTAGTAAAGTAACTAAAGAGGTAGCACTCCATGGTACAACATTTGATATTGTTTGGCTATACATTCATTTTTTATGATAAGTGCATTTCCCCTAAATCCATACTATATTTTTATGTGTATGATTTCAAATCCAATTCAAGAGTTATTGATATTAATATGTTACTATTCTATTCGTCAATTTTAAAGCATGAAAATATGCAAGAAAAATTTAATTATTGAAAAAATAAATAAATGTGATGTGTAAATTAAGAGTTTTTTTACATGTCTTGTCGCATACATTTGAAAGATTCTGCCACTCCCAACAAATTAACAAATTCCAATAAATAGTGAAGATAATTAGTCATAAAACTTAACCAGGTAAGTATTCATAAATTTTGTACGAAGAAAGTTAATAGATTTACAAAATGATTTGCTCTGGAAGTAATAATTTATTCACGTCTTTCAGATCAGAAACCTATGCTGTGTTCTCAGGGTCATACTCCACCAAACTGCCAAAGAAGAAGTTAAATTCTGACCTCGGTGCATCATCATCTACTTCCAAAATGATGGAGGAAAGAAGCCTTCCAGAACCATCAGCAACTTCCACTGATGATAGTATCGGTGATGCTTCAGAGGATGGAAGGTACTGTTATAATTAGCTTATACTTGCACTAAATTTCTACAAGTGTAGATTTACGTCATGGGAAATCAGGGTTAGAATACAGTAGGTTATATTTCTCTTTCACTTTTTGGACTTCCAAACAATGACAACGAAATGCAACTCTGAAATAGTAATGAAATTAGGAAAACTTGCAGACATCGAAGTGAAATTTTAAGCAAGTAAATTTGTTCGGCCTGTTATAAAATGATGTTGATTTTGAGTCTTGTATAGGCCACACTTGCAATGGCAACCATAGGGGTCATTAGTGGTAGGCTGCATAGGAAAAACCTCCAATTTGGTTGAATTGTGTCATACGCATTAGCTAGCATACTGATTCCAATTCACAGCCAGGGCTCACTGGAACTTGTGTTCTTGAGCAAGATACTTTACTCTGCTTGGTCCAGTCCACTCAACTGTAAACGAGTACCAGCGATGCTGGGGAGATAAGCTGTGACAGCCTGGTGTCCTTTCCAGGTGGAGTCATATACTCCTATCCGCTTGCGCAATATAAACTATATATACCGTATTCTAACGTATTAAGCTCCCCTGCTCTAATAAGCGCCCACCCAATATTCTTTGACTGACAGTGATAAAATAGTACATTTTATTAATTTGAAGACTTAAATTATTTTGTTTATATTCTTCGCTTATTTTGCGTGTGACACTCAAAACTTGTGTTTTTGTGTTGGTTACTTTGGGGCTAGTGTATAACCTGTTCACATTTTATTGAACAGCACACTGTACGTGCTCCGAGCATGGGTGCTTATTAGGAAAAAGCTTCAGACCTAAACAGTGGTACAATTTTATTTTCGTAAGAGTTCTGGGCGGTTATTACGTTGGTTACGGTAAGTGTCTGGAATGGATAAGCGTTCTCCTAATAATCAAGTAGAAATCCATGTAGCTACACCCCTGGAAATTTCACTGCAGTTCTCTTTTCTCTATTTTTACAGATTACTTTTTGGAATGTCTCAAGGAGACTTGACCAAAGGAAATGCTAGGCAGCAAGCTTCCAAATTCAGCAAATGTGAAGCTGCAGGACATTCAGCGATGTAAGAAGAAAGATGGGAGTAGAAAAATAAAAAAAGAGCAGGAAAGGGAAAGGAGCAAGAATAGAAAAGGAAGGAGCAGAAAATTAAAAGTTCAAAAGATTTTCAGTGAAGGATAACAAATTATTGTCATGCCCAAGTGTGCACATCTTTTAATTCATAGTTTGGGAGCAGAAAATGAAAACTGAACAGTTTAAAACATTTCTGAGAAAGGATAAGAAAACATGACATGACCAAATGTGCATATCTTTTAATTCAGAGTTGGATATATATGTAAAAACTCTTTTTTATCAACTTGCTTTGTAATAAGGTAAGAGTTTATTGCATGTGTAGTTATACAAGTTAGTATAAGGTAATTGTTATTGGATCGTAAGTATTAATTTTTCAGGTTGAATTTTTTTTTCTTTGTTAGGTGTGCTCTTTATTTTTTTGTATGTGTTCAAAACTTCTATTGTCCTAAGTGTAGTTTATTCATTATGTTTTTTAATAGTAACAAAAAAGGGCTATGTACATTTTACAGGGTAACAAAAACCTTGCCATTCCCAAAGTATGTTTTCAACCAACATTTGCATATTATATCTTAGTTCATAATATTAATTCTGTAGCTTGTAAATAAAGAAAAAGAAACCAATTAAGTTTATTCGCTTAAAGTTGCTTTTGCTTTTTCTCTAAGCAATGTAATATTTGATTCAGAGTTAATAAAGGAAATGCGATCAATGATCTTTGTAAAAATCCTCATTTGAAATAACGTTTCAAATGCAGATCTGACTTGTCAGAAACATTTGCTTCTGTTAAAGATAGTTGCTTCCTGTTAAAATCAGAGACAAAACCTGTTAAGACCATTTGACACCTGTTGAAAACAGTTCAGACCTGTTAAGACCATTTGACACCTGTTGAAACAGCTCAGACTTGTTGAAAAACCTGTTAAAACCATTTGACACCTGTTGAAAGCAGTTCAGACCTGTTGAAAACAGTTCCGACCTGTTAAAACCAGAGACAATACCTGTTAAGCCCATTTGACACCTGTTGAAAACAGTTCAGACCTGTTGATAAACCTGTTAAGACTATTTGACACCTGTTGAAAGCAGTTCAGAGAAGTTGAAAACAGTTCAGACCAGTTGAAAACAGTTCAGACTTGTCAAAGCCAGAGAAAATACCTGTTGAGACCAGTTGACACCTGTTGAAAACATTTCACACCAATTGAAAACAGTTCACACCAGTTAAAAACAGTTCACACCAGTTAAAACAGTTCACATCAGCTGAAACCTGTCACCAATTCCCATTTAAATTGGTTTCAACTGGGTTTATTGCTGGGATATTATCAGTTTCTCGACCACTACAATGTAAAAGCCCAAATGACGAAAATATTAATGTCTATGTCATGTCATTGGAAAAGAGTAACTTATCGATCCAACTTGAAGAAGAATCGAGAAATGCCGAGGAGCTACATGAGCAAAGGAACTGATGGGCGTCGGTGGACTACGGGAGGAGGACAGTAGATTTATTGGTCGATTGATAAAGAACCCAAAGGCTCTTATAAGAGTCACCACAATTATCAGAAAGAGAAAAATGAATTAAGACATTGGTTTATTGTGTGTGTGTGTGTTTGTTATTGTGTGTTTATCCCCTTCCTCCAAAGGATTCGACGACCTTTGATCGTGTGGTAAAATTCAAGGATCCTATCCAGCTATTACCCAATCACGAGCCAGTATTCCACCTAATTTGCATAAACATGAATATTCATGAATTATGCTAATTTAACATGAATTTTCATGAAACAAATATATTTGTTATGTTAAGTCTTTCCACCAAGTCAACTTCAAATCCTTGTCTATATGCATGTTGCATTAATTTTCACAGAACCCGTTTCGTCCCATCACAGATATTTGCATGCAGCACGTTGTATCAGTTGCATAGGTGTAAGAACAGCTGGGCACAGCTTGGGGCACGCGCCCTTCCATTTTCCCGAAACATACCAAAAGTGCCCGTCCCCAAAGTACTGTCAAAGGTGCAAGAACTAATAGAATGTGCGCACATAAAGCGCCCCTTCAACATGAAGTGTCCCTTAATTACTGACCCAATAGTAGGAAACTGGCAACGTTGGTCAGTCCCATGTACCAGACGAATGTGTTCCCATTGTAAAAATGCCCCTTTTTAAGAATAAAGTGTCCCATTAGCTTTACTTTGTTGTTTTGTGTTCACTTATTCTAGCTTGGGATGAGGAAATTATGAATACGACTTGAGAAGTGCCCCTAAGAGGTCATGCCCTCTAAGAGGTCGTGTCCCCCTTCGAAAGCTTCCTTCACCCCTGAGCAGTAAATAATGTGCCATCCGTATATATGTATAACGTATACGTTCCGTTAGAAGTTTGTCGTAATATTTGATTGATGATTAAATAATGACAAACACTCTATAATGCATTCTGAGTCAGGGACCCACGCTGCGACTCATCATCTTGTAGACTTGGGTCCACCTGCGTGATAATTAACACAGTCAGTCAGTCAGGCCCATAGCCAGGACTTTTTGCAAGGGGGAGGAGGAAGGCACAAGAACTCAACGACAGATTAATTGGGCAGTTTCTCCATATACCTTTGTGCTATATTTTTCGTTTGATTTTTCGCAATGGGGCACATACCTTCGTAAAGGGGGAGGGAGATGCCCGTTCCTCATGCTGGCTAAGGGCCTGCAGTCAGTCAAGTGGTTGTCACAACAAATACTTACATTGATAAGTGGCACTCTCTAGGTCCACTGCCGAACATAAAGATGGCGTACAACCTCCCGATAAAAACGACTGCAAGAAGATTACAATTTGAAATGTTGAATAAGAATAGATGAATAAGAGTTTGGTTTCAGTTTTCTCTCGTTTTAAAATGGTAGACTGCCTCCGTAATGGTAATAGTTTTTCGTCCGAGCGTTAACTTAATTCGAATTTGCTCTAAAATCCAAGGTGACACTCACGCCGTAACGGCAACTGATATTGCCCAACATATGGGGATGTTTTCAAGCCTAACTGTAACCCTAAAGCAACCTTAGCGTTAGGTTTCACAAGCTTCCTCCGAATGGCAAGGAAATGTAACCCACAACCTTACGAGGGCCACCATACCTGCAGACGGGTACGTCCGTCAAGTGAATACCACACGCCATAGGTGTAAGAACCACTTTAAAAGTGCGCCCTAAGAGGTCGTGTCCCCACTTTTCGAAAGCTTTTTCACCCCTGTCACACGCTTCCAAATCTGACAGTGTAATACTGACAATGTGGCCTATGTAGACCTGGCAACTTTGGACGATACTTCAAAATATTTGAAATATCAAATATTTGAATAATCTGACATTTAAAAACAAAACTAGGGTATTGAAATATTGGAAGGGAATAATGAACCCTCTGAGCTAAGGGGCGTCGTCTCCCGGCATATCTTCTTATTACTCTGGCATGTTAAATAGTAGAAGTACGCCGCGGCGACTCAATAATTATTTTGCTGAGGCAATAGATAATGATGTTAACGATATAGCTGCGCCTCTGACCCATCTTATATACCTTTACCAATTTACGGGTCCACAAGAAATAAAAGATCTTAAGGCGAAATAGATGTGCGAAATTTTATAATTGGTCATTTTCTATTAAATTTGTTTTCTCTTTCTTCTAGAGATTGAGGTAACTATTACAACTTTCTGAAATTAACCAAACCGGAAAACGTTGGCAGCATTTGACAATACTGGGCGTCGAATGGTGTTTCCTTATCGGCTGATGTCACCTTCAAGCAGAGTTTATAATCACCTAAGAACTCCAATCTTTGCTCATACGCGGCGTTAAGAATCGACAGAAAACTTGCATACGAAACCTGCACTATATGGAAAAGGAAAAAAAGGAAACAGGGACTTTCGGGCAAATGAATGCCAATTAAAACAGTTGCAGTCAAAACTAGGAAGAGGGTGCTGCCAGGTATGACATCACTCGAGGCATAACAAGGGGCGGAAAAAGGGTAATCTCTCAAAACGGACACCAACCCTAAAACATTCCTGGTTATTAGAGGAAAAATTGCACTGGTAAATGAAGTTTCCATCAAACCATGCCAATCTGGAAATCTCCTGTAATTTTTGGGAAATCTCCTTCAACTGTAGGAAAATTTTCCTCATTTTGGGGCAACTATTTTCATTTTTGTTTCAATATTCATGAAATTTTCTTCAATTTTCGGGATCTTTCCATAGTTTCGGGGAATTCTTTTCGATTTTTCGCGAACAAATTTGACTGATTCAACCTTTTTGAGATTAATTGCCATCCTTGCATTCCCGAATGAACCAGAACCAAATTTGAAAATGTTCCCCACGTCACTGATTTGTGTCATTGGGTTGACATTTCCTGATCGAACTCCAGGATTAAATAAACCACTTAACCAATTCCGTTAGTTAGAATTATCGCTGCAATCTTGTACAGGTTCGTCCAAAAACAGCTGGGGGATCAGATTGCACTTGTGGGAAGAAATTTTCCAGATTTCCTCAACTTTCCAAATAAAACAGTACTATCAAATGGAAGCTTAGCTTCACAGCTCTCGTCAACTTCAATTTTTCCATTGAATAATTTTATCGGATGCATTCCATTCACAAACTGAGGTAAATATAAGCAATTTTACCATAAATTTCAACAAAAGTACGGTTTGAAATGTAGACTAACGCCCTTACGATCAACACAACCGAAATGAATGATTCCGGGAGTGTTTATGCTGTTTGGTTTGTCGAATGATCTTTATGAATACATAATGTAGTCACTTTCAACATGGAATATCGTCCTAGTGCATTATTAAATTTACACAAGAAACAGTCAGTTAATATTCTAGAGGAATTATATTTACGAATAAATAAATGTATTCACCACAACAATAAATATTCGCACTTCCTTGTCTAACCGCGTGCCGGATTTCTGTATGAAAGGTACCCTTTACGCAATATTTTAGTTGTTGAACAACGCCACCTACTCGTTGTATTTCCGCATGCGGAGAGGCCGCCTAAACACCAACCCTCCGTCCGTCTAACCGCTCGGAAATTTAAGGAAATACGTAGACAGTTCGTATCAAAACGCCATATTTAAGTGTCGTTTTTATGCTTGTATTTTTTATCGGAAACATGGCGGTTAGTCTGATATTTGTTGGTAAAAAGAACAAAATTATCGTTTGTAATTTACTGAATTACGTCTAAAAGGTTGCTTCTATTTGTCGGATCGTTTGCCTATATACTTATACTACTTGCGGAAATACTTAAACGATCTTCGGACAGTCGCGTAAGTACGTGTTTATTTCAGACCCGTTGGAAGATGACCCCCCCCCGGCCACTTAACCTCCTCCCCACAAACATCCCTTTCCACTACCGATAATCAAAATTCATGTTTTTTCCCCGTCAAGTTGAGTTGGGTTGAATTTTACGTCTGTTCTTTTAACAGTTGATTATCCCCTATACTCACATGGTAAGCTGGTGAGATGATAATATGCCATTAAGGGAACAAACTGTTTTAGCTACTTTTAAAGAAATACTATTGAGAGTAAAAATAACACACTTGAAAGAAAGTTTAACTTTTCAATATATTTTAATTACTTTCTGTATAACAATAATAAACGTGTAAGATTAAATGTAAAATAGACATTGAAAACATAATACATAAAACTAAAAACACAACAGTTATACTTACTAGCCATGACCCGCATGTAGAAGGAGGAAATGCAGGGATTAATTTTCCCCAAATAATATAGGCCCAAAATTTGGGCACAATTATGCTCATCTAGTGTCAGTTACATTACATCTGTACAGTTGTGTGCCATATCCATTTGCCCCCTCATCTACCCACACAAAAGCATAATGGGCATAGCCTATACTATTCAACCCATCTCTTGAATTTGCCCGCACTTAAACTGTCAAATCACTCCTGCGCTGAAAATACTTTTTCGTTTTATGGATTGTTGTGTGGACACTCGGTCTTCAGCTTATATTTACTAACATTCCCCTCCCCTCCTTAAAAAAAAGAAGTAATAATAATAATCATACTTCTCTTCCATAATAGTATTAGTATGACAAATTATGTATCATTATTTCAGCAGAACACAATCAGTTTTCAGTACGCAAGCAGTATTAATATTCACTTCATGACAACATATATATCTGTATGGGATTATCTCATTGATCAGTTGATAAACATTCTCTTAGCATTTCTTAAGATTTTTGAAATCATGAGGACTCTTGCACGGGTAAAGAAGAGAACATATAAGTATGAAATATATATACAAAAAAAGTCACTTTGCATTATTTATTAATACATAAATAAAACGATCTCCAGTTCATTCAACTAATTAATATATAAGTATATGCAATGTGTATTTTTAGGGATGGCGTAACCACGGGGGAAACGCGGACCGCTGCCTCGTATCCTAGAGTAGGGGGCTCGGACGGAGGCATGCGATGCCCTTTTAGGCCTACAAGTTATGAAAAAACTTTGTTATTCAAATATTACTTTTACAGTAAAGGTTACATTCCAACGTTTGTAACCAGTCCGGGAGAGAGACTAGAATAAGGAACCAAAAGGTTCTTTAACTTCTTGTGACATGGACATTTTGTGATATTTCTTATGATGCTTTGCTATACTAACTTATAGAGTGTTATAAGTTTCTAATTTTAAATACTTCTGCAAAAAATGCCTTTGCCCGGCGAAACTTAAAACTGAGTGATAATTTCCTTCACTGCATTCATGGTTAAATATTAGCCATTCCCTTTTTATATGTTTACCACGCTGTTTTTGAAATACGAGGAAACGCATGAGAGCGAAAACTAAAAAAATTGTAACAGCATAACTCAAATGTGTCTTTCAGATTGCAGATTCTAATTACCTATCGCAAAATCTTACATTGTGCAGTATGGGACACAAGGGTGGATTTCCATCCACGAGGTCGCTTCCCCCACCCCCGCCCCCCTCCCCCACTTAGATTTTGTTTTGTAAAGTGACATATTTTGTCTGATTTATAGGCTTTTTCTCCCGTGAGACAAATTTCCCCACCCCCCACCCATGACAAATTCCTAGTACCACCACTGTGTATATGACAAAATGGTCTCTCCCATAATCGATCTGTACATTGTTATCGCAAAATATGAACAAAATGGATGCAGGACGTCTATTATCTTAGGTGTTTTACAGGTTCCTTGAACTTCTCCCGGAATACCTCAACAAATTGGTCATAGTTTAGAACTTACTTGCAAGAACTTAACCTTTACTGGAACTAAATTCTCCTTTTACGTATTTCAGGCCCGCCATGCCAGCATGGGGCACGTTGCTGAAGAGAGAGTTTTAAAAGATAAAAGAAGAGATTTGTATCAATACTAAATAGAAGCCAACTTTAATAGCAGAGTTCCTGTTATTTATCTTGAATTATTTTGTTATTCTTTGAATATTAAACATCTTACTTCCTACAGAGTTAATTGTTTGTGGCATGATTGTGTCATGTAACAACTACAGAACTAAACCCTCCTTGCTGCCTTATGTCAGTATGTGGTGTTTTTTTTTCTTCACAATTCTCTCATACTTTTAAGAAATAATTGATAATAAGAGCTTTATTCAATCATCTCTTTTCTTACAGCCCAATCAGGATATCCGTTCGGTGGGCTTTTTATCAGCTTGTTGAATACCCATCAACTTGTATTCGTCACTTTGACATATATAATATACTGGCTGTCTTTTAAAAGTGGAGAAAGTATCCATAATTCATCTTTCAGTCTTTGTCCCATTTAAGCGTCTTCCTCACCCACGATAAATTTCTCACAAAAATATGTCTTCAGCTTCGTCAGCAACTGGCTCCTCAAATCACATGTCAGCATGTAGTCTCCGAGTCTTTCAGTCTTTACAAAACGTCACGCACTGTTGCTTCTTTTTCTCTGCTTCAATTCATTTTGGGGAAGGTTCTTCTTAAGCTGTCTGGCTGTCAAGACGATGTCTTTCTTCTATTGAACGTGTGGAGAAAAAAAAAGTTGCTTAAAAAATGTAGCTATTTGTTTTTTTTGTTTGGAAATATAGCCTGGATGTCTGCAGTCAGGCAGTAGTGGCGAAGCCAGGATTACATTGTTAGGATTGAGAGCAACAATCTTCTCTAGGGCTGTAGGGGCAAAACTATGAAGGTAGAAATTTTCATCCAAAAAATTAATATTAATTTGTGGGTACCCCATGAGCGTAAGAATGGTCACCTCTCAGGAGGAAAGAACCCACATTTATTCTATCATATTTTGTCCTGCGAGTTTGTGGCTTAAAAACCATGGGATATGTAAAAAAAAGTAGTAAAATTGAATCTAGGAAGGGTATTTATAATACACCACCTGAAGAAAGTTTGAGGAAAAATAATTTAGATAGTGAAAAAATAAAGTAAACTTTCTAAAAAATACATAAAGACTTTCAGGAATCTGAGGCTGTGACATCACAGTTAGTCTGATTTCAGTCGTTTCTACATAAATGATACCAAGCTTTAAACTTGACCATCTCCTTGCAATGCTTTCTTTCAAGTCCTCTTTCATATAAGATGGACATGCTTGACCACTGAACTAATCCTTTAATTCAAGATTTTCAGACTGTAACAAGGTAACAAAATAGTCAGACTTTCTATCATAGCTCTAAAATAATCTCATAAACATCTTATCCTTTAATATTTTTTTGAACCTTGCCAGTTTATTGGTCATATTAGTTGAAGCTAATAATCTAATTGAAAGATAGAACACGTGGATTTTCTACAAGCCTATAATCAGAGCCTTTTTTAACATACTAGCCGGGCCCGGCCGAAAATCCCCCCGAAAACCCTCAAAATTTCCATTTAGAAGCAGAGAATTGAACTGATAAATAAAGTTTTAACCAAACATTGCTGCTAATCGGGCAGTCAGGACTAAATGTGCAACTATCTCCGATTTTCGATAAACTGATAAATTTTCTTCCATTTTTCGAAAAAAATTCTTCATTATCGGGAAAATTAATTTCGATTTTTGGGAATTTAAGGAATTTACATTGTCATTTTGTTTAATTTTTTGGAATTTTTGCCAGATTTTACCAAATTTTCTAAGTACACTTCTCCGACTGAAGTAAAAGTGGTGAGGAATTCAAGCAAAAAATCAAATTCGAAGTCAAAAGCAAGAGCGTACCTTTCATCAAATCGGAGACCAATAAACTTATTCTGTTGCATCTAATGTCTTGTATACCCTCATCCTGAAACAAAGGGAAAAAAACAACATAAAGTGTAGCGGCATGTAAATGTTTCCTGAACTCCCATGAAAATAACTGGCGAATAGTTTCATACTACAAATATTCGGTATATGAATATAATTGGTAAAACATGTTCATGTAAAGTGCATGCGCTATACTACATGCTGTTGAAATAAACATATCTACACTAATTTAGAAAGAAGTATTTCATCTACAAAGAAACACAAAAAGAATTGTCTTGGAGTTGCAGCTATAGTTGACACTCAGACAGTACACTGTCGACTTAGCCGCGTTGAATTACAGAATTATAACTTGACTACGTCGGTCACTTTTAGCAAACTGTGGGAATCATCTCGATTTAATTACTCTAAAAACTGAAAAAGGAGTATGGCATACTCCTACAGTCCCATTGGAGCAAAAATCAAGGTTTTTCAACGATTTATTTCTTTAGTTGTCCTCATAAATTTTACATATAACAGTATAACACGAAAATATTTCTTTAGAACAGTTAACTCAAATTCTAAATGCCAAAGAAGTATTATGACGTCCGATGCTATACGTATCTTCCAGACTTCCACCATTATTAATTCCATATCTTTCATTATTCAGCAGTGTACTTACCTTCCCCTTCCCCAACCCCCGCCCTGCCCTATCTACTCTCCAAGGTAAAAAGCATGAAGATGGATGATACTATCATAAAGTAAACACCTGCAGATTCCCTCTCCATGCACTGTTTGAGCTAGGGCTTTTAGCTCATTCCATGCTCCCAACGCATAAATAAAACTTTGTAGCCTTAAAATATATGAAGATGAAACTCACCTGCATCGCTTTTATACCAATGCTGGCTTTGATATAGCTGTATATTTCCAGCTGCCGTTGGCCCGTCGCTACTTTATTTAGTAGGGGATGTAAGAGGGGGAGGAGGTGAGGGGGAGGGGGAAGGGGAGGGGAAGAGGGAGGGGAGGGGAGGGGGCAGGGGTAATTGGCAAAAATTCGGAAATTTTGTGCAGATCCTTATTTGAAAATTAGAAAATTAATCAGTATGATTCTTTTTAAATCAATAGGTCTTAATTGATTTAATTTATACCAGCCATCTTGAAGAAAGGATCACACAATTCGCAAAACCGAATTTCTAAATTGGGTCTAGATTTTAATACCGTATTTCCCTCTTTATCCTCAAAATTTCCAAACATTTTGCTCAAAATATCCGACTTTTTACACAAAATTAATGAAATGATTGTTCAATATATCCGACCTTCTCTCCAAAATGGACTAAGTTTTTGCTCAATATAGGCCTTTTCGACTTTTTCAACAAAATCAGTGAATGCTATTGTTTGCTCAGTATATTCGACTTTTCTTCAAAACATTCTCAAGTTTGTTTTTTCAAAATTCGGTAACAGGGAGAGGTGATGGGTGTCACGGTGGAGATTGGATTCGGAAATTTGTATGATTTTTCGGGGCCCTGCAAAAGCAGTCTAGCTCACTTCCACTGTTCACTACTATGCCCAAAGGTAAATTTATTATCCACAACATGTATCTACAATACCCCTATCAATTTGTTTATTCAAGAATATCAGATATGTGCTAATATGATAGTCCGCATACCGATATTTAAACTCGCTATTACTGCCTGAGTCTGGTTTATACACAACTATCGATGTTTACTGCTTGAAGTACAAGCTTCTTCTGAAGAATCTGTTTCAAACTTCTATTCATTTATGTGTCAAAGAATAAGATCAGATGAAACAGTGCATTGTGCCCACATTACGCAATGTCCATCAGAGCCCAATGGCAGGAATTCCGTTATACATAATACGCGTGGGAAAGATTTAAACCTTTGACATACCTGCTGAGATCATATCAAAGTTGAAATTTAGCCGAAGCAACTCCTCCCTACTCTTAAATGAAAATAAAACCTAATTTGTATTTTTATCGATAGAAGTTTTATCACCAAAATTATCAAGACATTGCCTTCTGAATAACACAAACATGTAAGTAAACTCAACGCAGTGAAAATTATACTGATTTTATTTTGCTGGAAAGGTAGTCACCTAAGTCAAGATCTGTTTACGTTTGTGAATACGGTCTTTGTTTGTTTCTCAAATTTTGCTCTCATTCAATTCTGTAAATTATTCATTCTTTGTTATTTTTATTTGTAGGCCTAATGATGAAAATTAAACTGCATTGCAGCCAGGTCTATTGTTAACAGAAAGATTTGAATACGTTTTTTATTCTGCCATTTTAATTGGAAAAAAAAATGCGGGTTTGAAAGCTTTAACATCTGTTTTCGGAAAATTCCTTTTCAGTTTAAAGAAATTTCCTTCATTTTCGAGAAATGTTCTTCAATTTGAAGGAAATATTGCCAAATTATACCAAAACTTCCAATAATTTTACGAACAATTTAAATAGTTTTTGGACCGTGAGAAGATACTCGTACAATTGTGTAGTTTTGTTGAAACAAAAAATACAGTATACAGTTTATAGGCCTGTCACCATTTTCTTTGAGTTAATAAAGGCGCAATATATAATTTCTTGAAAATTCTCTAGACTCAGTGGGTAGTTTGCATTGTATTAAACTTTACCTAATTGCCCACTTACAGACTAACATTTGAAAAAGGTATCAAACTCCACTTAATCAGTTATCAACAGGTTTGATTATTGTTTAATCATCTGCCATTTTACATTTTAATTGGAGAAAAATGCGTTGAGAGCTTTAACAAGGTTTAGTTTTCGGCAAATTCCATTCATTATAACTGGCAGATGAAAGCGATGCGAATACATATGACTATGTAGCCTACTAGCTATAGCTCCTCATTCAGGAAAGAACCTTATGTTGCCAAAACGTATGGTCTATTGCAGAATTTACAGAACCATGTTAAGTTGGAACTTAAAGAAAATTATCTATGACTCCGTGGATTAAATAAGCAGAATCCTAATTTGTTTCTCATTCACACGTACGCCTATCTATGGGTGGCCGTTTGGGCAAAAATTAAAAACATAGAAAAATACTAAGAAACATGAATGGAAAAAGAAGAAAAAAACCAATAAAAAAGAAGAGTATCTAATAAAAAAAAAAATATAAAAAAAACCTTTGAATAGAAAATAAATAAAAAGAATTCAATACAAAGTAAAATAAAAAGAAAAAGAAATAAGCAGAAACATATAAATTAAAAATGAAATAAATAAAAAAGAAAGCAATAATAAAAGGAAAGTATCTACGTAAGGAAAATTTAGATTGAATATGAAATAAATAAAAGAAAACAATACAAAAGAAAATAAATAATACGAAATATATCAAATGGAATTTTAGAGAACAATGAATAGAAAGCAACAAACATAATAAATAGAAAAGAAACACAACTACAATTAAAAATCGATAAGATCTTATAACACACAATTTTCCACTACAATAACAAAGAATATAAAAGTACCATACAAACAGATAATATATCTCCTAAATATATTTTTTTTCTCTAAATATATAAACATTACTATATCTATAAAACAGTGATATATCTTTAAACAGAACTATAAGTGCAAACATCCTTTTATCTGTTTATCATAGAAACAAATGTAAAAGTACAAAGAAATATATATATGAATAAAAAACAAATTATAAGGAGAAAAAACAAAACAAACGAATATGTAAAAAGAGAAATATGCGCAGCACTTTGCGCACCACAATGCACTTCACCAGGATTTGCGCCCAGGCGTAGTGAGTATGGGCCTTACAAGATGATACTATCGCTCGAATGCGTTATGTTTGTGCAATGTAATGCTATGCTCAGCGTGAAGCCAACTTAAACCCTTAAAGACCGAGGGGAGGGGTTCAAAACGTGAAGAAATTTTTTTATCGGAATTTTGTTTTCAAAATTAATTTTCACAACTTTTCCTTTCGTTTTCTACCACTACAAGTTTAGTTTCTATGAATGTTAAGACAATAAACTTTTCAATGAAAAAATCAAATTAAAGAAATTATTGACAAAAATATGCAAATTTGCACATTTTAGGCCAAATTAGGCCAGTTTTGTTGAGCTTGTATTTTTCTTGTGAATAATGTAAAATGAGTTTTTTTTTACATACATGACTTGTCCTTCTCCTTAAAAATTTGTTCCAGTAAATTATGACCACAAACTTACTGTAGCAAATAATGAGACCACTTATCTTACTTAAAATAACTACTCAACCAGGAGAACGAATACAATGGGGCCATTGATAAGGGAATTTGATTCTAATTACTTGTGGTTTTCAGAATAAAGAAAATAAAGAGGAAAAGTCTGACCCGACTTGCTTCTTTATCAGGTCGGGCCTGACTGTTTGAAATTTTAAGGAACACAACAACTAATGTTTAGATTGTTTGTGAGATTTCCGTTCCTTTGATAACAGTCTAATTTTTTTCTCAAAGCAAAACATGCAAAAACAATGAAAATAAACAAAAAAAACAATAATCACCGCTGTAATTACTAGCGGAAAAAGGAAAGCCACGTGGTCCAATGCGAGATCGAACTCGGGTCCATCACGTGCCACTGAGATTTGCCTCTAGACCAAAGTGTCTAACTAGAAACAGAAATGCTTGATAATAACTTAAATTAAAATTGATTTGAGAGGGGGTACTTGCTCTTTCTGATATCAATTGAAAGTACGTGGCTTGGCCTATCTTACGATGTATTTCGCGTACGGTTAGTGTATTGCGATCAGAACTTACGGGTTTTTTCACAATTTTGGTCTTAAAAATTATCAAATTTGGCACAAATTTTGCCAAAAAAGATAAAAAGGTTAAAAATGATCAAATTTGGAACAAATTTTCCCAAAAAGATATTGATGGTAAGGGCAGTCAAAATTTGACCGGAATTTGATACTTTGATGTCTTTGATAGTTGTTTACGGCTTTTCAAGCAAATGCTAGATCTAGAAGTATGGCAAGGAAGCGTTTGAAGAAAACAAGTTTTTTCCTTTAATTTTGTGCATTTTTTTAATTCTCTCTTTTTCATTCCAATTTTTTTCAAAACGTTTCAACACAACCTCCATCAAAAATGTATATGTTCTGAAAGAAGTATTCAAGCTATTTTAAATGACACCAAGATCACTGCTGTGGGCCTATTTGACAAAAAAAGTATGTCCCAATTGAGCGTGACACGCTTGGTCTGGGTATTTAAGAGCCTCATGTGAAGAAAAAAAAAGGATACGCAAATACATTCCAACCGATATTTATAGAGGCTGTAGGCCTAATTAGAGGGGCAACATAACTTTTGTCGGAAGCAATAGATGGGAGTGCCTCGGCTAACAGTACCAGTACCCTTCGATACCGTGGCTCAGACAGCTGTACCGTATCTTTCTAAAAGGTATTGAATCTTTTCTTAGAGTTGAATGTCATCAATTCCGTCATCGCTCGAAATATTACAATCAAAAACTGACAAATCATCCGTTTTCTATCCTTTTGAAAGAGTTAATTTTGATACAGATTTCTAAAAATGTAAAGTTATATAAAATTCTTGAAGTAGGCTTAAGGAAAATATACGAATGCAATTTGGTTTGAGGATGGCAACAAATTATAAAATTAAACCTGAAAAGTTAAGAATAACTTCCTACAGTCATCAAAATATGGATAGGGAAGCATTTAGTGAGTTAATTAGTAATAAAAAAAAATGTTTATTTATCTGTTTGTGATAGTTGTAATTAATTTATGAATGCATAACCCGTGGGAACAACAATTTTTCAAGTGATCTTTTCAGTTAAAGAAAAATTAACTTAATTTGAAGTTAAGGTTTTATAAAGCCTTTTTATATGCTTTGTGTTTAAGAATGTTAATCAATTGGCCGCATGCATTTTTTTCCTTCTCTCATTTTTTTCCTTCTCTCATCTAAGTCTCGATATCAACCTAGACAGATAGATAGGTAAAACTGCAAAGCTGACCAATCATGCAGAAAGAAGAATTGAAAGTTAAAGGGGCACTTCACCGACATATTAGAGCAGTAAAGCTATTTAGCCCTAGTGGTGTGGAGGGCTACACAATTTATACAACCAAATTTTATACCACGTAGTCAGTTATTTACCTAAGATTTGTAACATAAAACACTTTGGGCTCCGAGGCAAAACAGGTCAATAAATATTCGAAAAATTCACTCATTTTGTTTCAAGTTTAAGTCAAGATTTTTCATTTTCTTAGTTTTCTATAACATCAATGGCGGAGAGCTGTTTGTATTAGAGTACTCAACAGCCAGAAAGCTCGTCATAATGCCGTCCCATAATTTATTGCCTACGTTTATGTTTTTACTCAATCTTAAATGTATAATAAAAGCTACCCAAATATGACAGACAGTTTTTATATTGTTTTATTTAATAGTAGTAAATATATAGTTAGGCTTGTGAAATTTAGTTCATAAGATTTAAGTTCCTACAATTACCAGTTTGGACCATTTATGCTGCATTTCCAACTAAAGAAACAGGTTTCAGACCATGGCGTCTGAATAGAGTTTCCAATGCAGAGAACAAGGAGTTCATGTCAACTGGAGCGTGAAATATGCCAGTGTCTGGTTTTCCAAGTTTACAATCTTACGTTGTAAACAAATAAAACATTGAGTTTACGTCACTTTGAACAAATTTCCGTTCAATGAAGCACCGAATTTCCGGTGTTATACCCAACGATAAATCCTTGTTTCTTGTCCACCAACTTTACGTCTTTATGCCGTAAACACGTTAAACATGGAGAATACGTCACCTGGAGCATGGCGTTTACGCCGCCAGGAATGGGCCATTTAAGTTGCATTAAATTCCTAACACGTTACACATGGAGAATACGCCACCTGAAGCACGGCGTTTACGCGGCCTGGAATGGGCCATATAAGTTGCATTAAGTTACATTGTTAAGTTGCTAACACGTTAAACATGGAGTTTACGTTACCCGAAGCACGGCGTTTACGTCGTCAGGAATGAGACATTTAAGTTTCATTAGATTTCATTTGTACGTTGTAAACACATTAAACATGGAGTTACGTCACCCGGAGCACGGTGTTTACGCCGCCAGAAACTGGGCATTTAAGTTGCACTAAATTTCATTTTACGTTATAAACACGTTAAATAGGGAGTTTACGTTACCCGGAACACGGCGTTTACGTCACCAAGATTGAGGCATTTAACTCGCAGTAAATTACATTTTAACGTTGTAAACACGCTAAACATGGAGTTTACGTCACCTAGACACGGCGTTTACGTCGTCAGAAATGGGGCATTTCAGTTGCATTAAATTACATGTTTACGCTGTAAAATACGTTAAACATGGAGTTTACGTCACCCGGAGCCCGGCGTTTCCGTCGCCCGGAGCGAGGCGGTTAAGTTGCTTTAAACATTATGGGAAACATGGTCACGGAAACACGAATATAAGTTGTGTAAGGCGGTTCCGTTCAGTTTAAGTGATGTTTCGGCCAGCGTATTCGTTAATTTTCTTGCCGTGTACCGTACCTACTGCCTGACGCGGCCTGATGTAAGTGTTCGAGTCGTACATTAACGAAACCGATATGCATATGTAATATCTGTGGTGCGCAGTGAAACTGCTGCCAAGTATAATCGGTAACAGATTGCAAGTGTACGCAACACATGTTACATTGCATTGTGGTGCGCAAAGTACTGCGCATATATATCCTTTTTTACATTTTTTTGTACGTATATATTTTTTGTACATATAGATTTTTTGTACGTATAGATATTTGTGTACTTATAATTCTGTTTGTATATATAAAAGGCTGAGACTATACTTACATTTCTGTTTATAGATAATTTGATTTAAAAATACATTGATTTAAAGATATATTGATTTAAAGATAAAGATTTTAAAACAAATTTAAAAATAAACTGCTTATAGAAGCATTTTTATTAGATATATTAATGTTTATATATAAGTAGTTATATTTGGAGATATATTTTCTGTTTGTATATTACTTGAATTTTGTTTTCTTTTTATTTATTTCATATCTAATTTGTCGTTTTCTCATTATACTTAAATTTTTCATTTGTTTCTTTTTATTTGTTTCATTTTTAGTTTATATTTTTCTTATTATTTTTTGTATTTATTTATTTTTATTTATTGCATATTCAATTGATATTTTTCTTATAACATACATTTTTATTGGTTTCTTTTTTGTTTATTTCATTCTTATATTTATGTTTCTTACTTCTTCTTTTTTAATTTGTACCCAAACGTATGGCCGCCCATACCTATCCATCTGCCTGAAGGAACGAGGAGTGGTTAATCAAGGAGTGTTAGCAAGTTAGATCTCCGAATAGTAGCACTTACTTAAAAGTATGTGTGGGGGGCGGACATGTCCTCCTGTCCCCTGGAATTACGGTCCTGGCGGGGAACATTAAGAGGGGGAAAGTGCGGCCAGTATATTTCTTTAGTGTATACTTGCCCCCTCAATCAACAAAAATATAGTGTTTTGCCCCCATTCATAAGACTTTCACCCCCCCCCCCACAATCATCAGAATTTCAAAAAATTAACACTTTGACTGGTAGAGAAAGGGTACACTTTGTTGTTAGCACGGACTGGATAGTTTGCCCGCACTCCCCTTCTCAAATGGATACATATAGAAATGAAAATGAAAATCACACGCCCCGCCAATGACACTGGGAATATGTTCTTGTTGTAAGAGCCTTTGGTATTATGCATCATGGAATTACTTATAATCCTTTTCAAATATATGCAAATATGAATGAAATGAAAAGAAAAAAAAGAAAAAAGGAACCCAATAGGTGTATAAACCGAAAGCCTGACTGCCCCCACAATTTTCTGAAAAACTGACAAAAGTACCTCTTTGAAAATGAAAAGTGTAGGGTAGAACTGTAAGAATGTGCACACACTTAAAAACACATTACAAATTAAAAGAATATTACAAAAAAGCCTCTTTAAATATAAAATGCCCCTTAACTACTGACCCAATATTAGACTGGCGACTTTTTTCAGTCCCATAAACGGGGAAATTCGTTTCCATTGGAAAAGTGCCCCTTTCTAAACATGAAGTGCCTCTTTTACTTTACTTAACTATCTACAAATAGTGGACTGATGAGTATCGACAGTATATATGTAAGCCCACCCCCCCAAAAAAAAAAAAAAAAAAAAAATGATATAAATAAAATAAAATTGAGACTCCGTCGGTAAATTTTTAGACTCGTCGGTAATATTTGAGATTAGTCGGTAAATCTTATACTTCCCTCACACCCCCACCCCACCCCCACCCAGTCAAAATGGTCTACTATAACGCGCCTGGGTAAGCCTTCATACATGTTCGGGTAACATCCATGGGCAATACAAGCATTATTTTTACTGAAAAAGACATAGATAAGTAAATATGGGAGCCCCCATGTAGAAATATACCATTATACAATGATCTACTAACTTGAAGTATCATTCAAGTCGGTATACCTCAACTCTGGCAGCAGAACATTTCTAAAGGTGAATAGAATACCCGGGCCATAAAAACTCTTTCCACTGTCAGAGTATAAGAGGCCCGGAAGGGAGTTGGCACACAATAACTACTTTCATTCTTTACATATTACCATTATAGGCCTATAAACTATTAATCAAAGTATGTTTAATGGATAAATTACATAGCAACTAGTATAGCTAAAATTAACCATGTTGACGCTTCCAACACCCACCCCTCTTCCGCACACACAGCTGGCTTGTTTGGGCACATAGTGACATTTTTTAATCTACTCCTCACTTGTCAGCTTGTATTCAACTAGTACTCGCGTCAAATACATAAATAATATCATAACCAATCATGTTATATGATTACAGATGCGATTTTCTGCTGAAAGATGCAATTTGGGCTTGCGGAAAAATTTTGAGATATTTCCGAGTAAATACGCACTTGCGGAATTACGTCATACCTTTCAGTACCTTTCACGCCATGCTGTGCGGTCGGAGAAGCCGTGATCGTGCGGAAAGATGCGGAAATTCCAGTATTTTTTGCTGTGCACATCCGGGAACCAAGGCAAACACTATGATCAGGTGTTATTTATGCGTGAAAATACAAACAAACGACAAAGATGTCGGCGACTTTCGTTTATCTTTAGCTCTTTCTTCATCAGGGTTTAACTGTTAAACTGTCGAAGTTTCCCGTTTACTTTACTTTTTCTTCTTCTTCCGATATACGTTTTAGGTGTCAGACTGTTCAAACATCAACAGGCTGATGACTATGGGAACGGCACTTGACTGTTAAAACTGAGACAGGAGGTGAATGAACGTCGCGTTTCCACGCTTATATTCTCATATAGTGTTCAGATAACCAGACAGGGGGTGACTCTCCTGCCATTGTGACCCCCATTTAACGTCCTCATATGAAAGGCGGTGAGCGCCATGCAACCACTGTTTACATCTCACAAAGGTTGGAAGAGGAGCATGAGCTGCAGACGATGTATACTTTCCCGTTGATGTTTGGCATATCTGTCTGCATAGCTGTGGAACATCGTGTTAGGCTAGTGTGAACCTGGAACCTCCAACATCTCATTTGTTCGTTTCTACCAACTGAGATACCTGATTTCCGAGTGAGCTGATGTCTACTTGCTTTATACTGTTTCATAATACGACCAAGGGTGTAGGAAGCTTTCGAAAAGTGTGTATGTGTGTGTGTGGGGGGAAGGGGGGAAGGGGGGGGAGGACGATCTCGTACAGGGCACGTTTCAAGACATATATCACCCATCCCAATCTGTAGATGGAATAAGTAATCCCAAAACCACAAAGCAAATTAAAAGGGTACTTTTTTTAGAAATGGGCACTTTTCCAATAAAGACACATTCCTCCCGTATATGCTTGGACTGACAAAAGTCGCCTGTTTCCTATTATTGGGACAGTAAGTAAGGGCAATTTTCATTTTCTCTAGGTGCACCTCCATGATTTTGAAAGTAGCACTTACGTCATTTTTCGGAAGACCCAGTTCCCCCGGTTATGAATACTTATGAATACGACAAGAGTTGATATGCTCTGAGGCCCCCCCCCCCTCCCTCTCACTTCTGCTTAGTGAACTCACACTCATAAAGTACAGTACAATATATGTATATTTCAATCAGGTCTTCGTCTGGTACGGCACATGTAACAATCACCAGCATATCTTCATATTTCTGCTTTAGCATTCCTGGGCCCTCTTCAGCAATATCATAAAGCATCTCAGTCGGACCGACTCTGTAACACAATGATCTGCAGCTCCCTGACTTAATAACCACTGCAAATGGAGATAAAACATCAATAAAAAGAGACTACTTGGAGAACAGTTTTGAATTTCAAATTTTTGAAGAACAAATTTCGTGTTAACGTGGACATAAAAATACAATACAATCCAACGTTTCTGATTGGACAAAATATTTACATAATCACCGACAGCCAATCAATTACTGCCGCGGAAGTGACGTTACCTGTATATGTGTATTTAATGGATTATTTGACAACGGATAAGGCAACTTTCTTGAGACGAGATGTCCTCTTTAAACAATTACCTACATACAGCAGTACAGACATAAATCTTAACTGTTGCAACGCGGTACAGAATCGAATGACCTTGAAATGGTCGCTTTTATACATGGAGATATAAACTTAAACTGGCATAAATATGACCCATTTAAGTCGAGGGTTTTTAGCTCAACATCCTTATAAGTAATGGCCAGATCACTATCGCAAGATTCATATCTTCGTTCGGATCCTAAACTTGCAGCACTTACCACATCTGACGTGTTTTGTTCGACATTTTGATATGCTTGCCTTGCATGCATTGCTAGTTGTGTGCAATCATCTTTTTGTTTTGACAATTTGTGATGTTTTTGTGTGAATTTTATTTCCAATCATCTATTATAATCTGATGACGGGGGAGCTGCAGCACCCATTTGGGGCTACATGGCTCAATATCGCCCCTCCAAAACACGTTAAACTTCATTTGTGTGCCACCGTCATATATCCTCGACTTTATTGTTTTTCCAGGTGTATCCAAAAATATGACTCTGGCCTACAAAAATGTAGGTGATTGAAGTCATAAACATATAGTTCATCATATATTTCCAATTACCCTAGCCAATATTTTTACATTTGTGCAGGGGATTTAAATGATAAGAAATAAGACCTTTATTTTGAATTATTTTATATTGAAGTATAGATTTCTTATTTCTTATCATTTTAATCCCCTGCACAAAAGTAAAAATATTAGCTAGGGTAATTGGAAATATATGATGAACTATATGTTTATGACTTTAATCACCTACATTTTTGTTTTCTATCATCATCTATAATATTATCAACTGCTTTTAGATTAAGAGTAGGCTGCGTCATCAATCTAGGGTAGCAATGAAAAGTCCCAATTATATCTGGCCTCGGCCCTATATGACTTAACACATATGATCCATTATACACGCCACCAAACTTCACTTGTGTGCCGCCATCAAAAGCTGCTTCGTTAAACATGTTGAGCTACTGCATCATTGATGTTCTAGGTGTATCATGAGACCAACACGCTTGAAAATTAAAGGAGCACTGCACCGAAAAGTGAGGGCTTATTTTTACGGGTCCTCCAAAAATGGAATGCTTATAGAGGTGCAGTGACTCAGTTCAATAATGTAATTATCCCGAACTACATTGCAGTTAAGTTCTTGGTTATTATCATCTTTGACACGAGATTTACTTTTAAATCTCATTTAGGTAATCTGATTAAAGAACTAAAAGTTTGCACTGAAGCTTATAACTCCATGATTAAACTCATCCTTTGAAGTTCGATAGCCATTTCTCAGATTATTATGCGCTTGAATTATCTGCGGGAAAAAAAAACACCGCTTTGATTCAAATTTATTGAACCAGGGAGCTGCCATTTTGACAAATGACACTCCCTGATTGATTGGGGTTTTGAAAGTAAGCCGGCCGTGGCAGCTTTTCAAGCAATCTAAATCGAAATGCCGTAAATGCTTATTCGTGCATATTTTGGGACCCGGGTATGATCAGCCTGTTTTTGTGAGTGGGTTGTTAATTTGAATAGGCTGGGATTGTTAGAAATACACGTTTGATGTATCTTATTGGAAATTCATGTAATAGGAGCTTTATTATGCTAGAACATCAATGATGTAGTAGCACATTTTTTTTTTGAGGGAGGGGGGGGGGGTCGGTAGGTATACGCCATATTTATTGGTGGGAATTTTGTATATTTTGGTTGTACGGAAAGGAATATATGTTTGATTAGCAGTGGCGTAAAACAAAAGAAGCTGCGAATGTCTGGAGGGGTGGGTAAACCTTACAGGCCCTGGGCAAAATCGATTTCAGCTTAGCCCTGAACAATGAAACTGCAAAATCTTTGTAATGGGCCAAAGTGCCATATTCCCCACGGTCCCTCGTGACTCTAGTTGCCCCACTGCAATGTATTGGAACTTTTATCTGTTTATATCGTTTGAATACCAGACCTCCGTGGTGTAGTGGTTAGTGCTTTGTCCTCTCACCTACACGTCCCGGGTTCGATCCCCGGTGGTCTGGCACCCATTAAGTTTACAACTGGTTATCAAAGGCCGTGGCCGTCTTGATATAATGTCCAGCACTGGATGTTTTCGGGACGTTAAAACCTTGGTATGCTATGCTATGCTATGTGGTGGTGAGTGTATAAGGTCTTTGATTATGTGAATGTTTTATGAAATTAAATGTATGCTGTTACTATGCAGATATTTGTGTTGCTGGGAAATGCCTTCCTATCATAGTTTTCCATTATTAGCAGTAAAAAGTACGTAGGTAAATTGAAATTGATGTGCAAGATTCCATATTTGATACAGAAATAAAACAAATTGACATCAATTTCCAAATGGTTTATTAAAGATGTCAACAAAGTGTAATAATACTACAGATATACAGTATTATATAATAAAACATATAAAATGTATAAAAAGTACAAAATATAAAATATATTTTTGAATAAACCTTTGGTGTTGTAGGAAGACGAATTAAGGTTGATAGTGACGTCATTATAGGAAGGATCATTGAGTACATGTTCAGAAATGCCAAAGAAGTTAAAAGGTGAATGCAGTTTTGCATTTTCTTAAGTATATCTTATGGCCATAGAGTTATGCATGCAATGTCATATGTAATCTTTATAGCCTTTTGGATTATTTTAAAAGTGGACGTTTATGAATGTACTATTCGGAAAGGTGCACGTTGCAACACCTTGAAGGATTCGTTCAGGGGTCAAACAAGTCTATCTGATACGAAAGAGGACTTGCAATAATAAACAAAATGTAGAAAGTATTCAAAAATCTTATTCCGTTTAGGAGATATAAAATTTGGTATAATTTCTGTAGAATTGACTGAAATTAGATTAGTTGTGATGTCACAGCCTCAGATTCCTCAGTCTTTATGTTTATAATCATATTTTTTCTGCAATTCTGTGGCTTAAAAACCATTAGATATGTCACGAAAGTAGTACAACTGAATCTAGAAATGGTATTAAAATTTACCACCTGAAAAAAGTTTGAAGAAAATAAATCAAATAGTGAAAAATTAAATTAGCTTTATTTAAAATACATTTTTTTTTATAAAGGAATTTGGATGAAGACGCCAACTTTGTACAGTAGACTAAATACACCAGTCGTTTCTACACAGTTAAGACAGAGCTTTAACTTTGAATATCCCCTTAACGGAATAAGATTTTTCCCCATCACAGATATGAATCAAAGGCCTCGTTGGACAAGTATAATAACCGCTACACCACAGGAGGTTGACATACTCTATACCCACGCTGTTTAATCAGGGATTAAAATTTGAATACCTCAAAGGGTGAAAAGGGATTTAAAGCCAAACGCAAAAACAACTATTATATAAGCATCAGGTCATTATCTTTTCACGATGCTAGACGGAAGATATATACCGGTACGCAAACGAATAGCCCATACTGTAAATCATGGTTTAGCGTTATTTGAATCGAATATTTCAATTCGGTACATGTGCCAATTGGGCTATATTGGTATGTAATTTTAGTTTTAAAGTTTTAGTTTTTAAGCGCAAGTTATAGCCCAAACCAGCTATCAATTACACAAGTGCTATATATACCCCCTATTTGGCTATACTACATCTCAAACAAGATGTTATAGCCCAATTGGCACATGAAAGCAGGGTTCTTTATCCTTGTTAAATGTTCGGTGACAAATTCCCAGTCAATGTTATTATATATGCTAAATTCAACCGATTTTTTGGAGTCATTTTTGGTGAGATTTGGATATGCAAAAATTGTTAAAGGAATTTTCCCGTGCCTTTTTGTAGAATTTTATTTGAAAGAGCATAATTTGATAAACAATTTGGTACAAAAATAAGATTGATATCATATTACACTCAGGATATATGGATTTTTTAAAGATTTCCCAATTTCGATTTAAAAGTGGCAGATTGGCAAAGCTGTGATGTTATAGTGAGAATTTCATGAACAATTCTTTTTTGTATTTCTTTAAAATTTACTTTGATTTTTTTTGTATTGAAAATGTGATGTACATTAAGAAAAGAACAACAAAATTTCATGTTAATTGTGTATTTCACCATTTACATATTGAAGCAAAAATGTTATTTGATAATGTTAAAAAGGGTGATTCAATTTATAAGAAATACATAGAATTGTCTTGAATGTGTCCTTATGACATCATCAAGCTGAAGGACATATGCTGTACGAGGTGTTTTTAAGAACATTGTTCTACTCTTTAAACTGTTTTAACTTCTAAACGGAATAAGATATTAACATAGGTTTTTGTTGTTTCGAAAAGTTTTCTTTGTCATATATATGTATATGTAGTATACGTGTATAATTATTATTTCCGTTTATTTCTTGACTCCGTAATTATATTGTGCCCTACTCCTTGGAAGTGATTCACTGGTCCATGACCTTCTTAGTTCTTGGGTGTTACCACATAAACCCACTGAGAGGAGCCAAGCCTTGTCTCTTTGTGGTCAATACCAGTGCACATGATTGTGAGTCACTTTTCCAGGAATGGGGACATGTTCTTTTGTTACCATTATATGTATCGAAAATGAAGATATAATCAGTTGTAATCATGAGCTTAGAGAGTAGAGTTGCTGTAGTGTATTGCTAGAATGAAAACCGTTTTTTTCTGTTTCATTATAATTATTTCCCGAATATATATCAAAGGAATTAAAAGCCATCGTTTGTGTATTTATCGTTACACTAAAGCCTTTATTTTACCCACTCGGACCTACGTTACATTTGGTGGCAGCGGTGGGATCTTCGTTTTTATTTTGTGAGGATTTGTTTTGTTTTAAATAATTCTGAGGACTTTCCTGCGATTTGACTGTCGATCTTACACTTTGGACTATTTTTACAAGGAGAACAGACATTCAGATGGAGAGAAAGTGCCATCTTTCTAGCTTTTCAAAGAATCTTTGTTAAGTTGTCCATTCTCAATGGGAGCAACGTGCAGTTTGGAAATTCCTGACGAAGGAACTGAAGACTACCATGTTTTACGGGAACAAAAAAAATGGAAGTGGTACCAGTTTTGGCTTTACTTGCATCCGTAACTGTAAGAAGTGAAGACCTTCAGGTCACAATCCTTCCACTGACACCGGCAGTATTCACTGAGTTTCCCCTGTCATCCTCACCATCATCAACTTTTCAAACAGTAACTTTACAAGTCGGGATGAGTTACATACCTAACCGAAAAACGTTGTCAACAACAACACCAATTGTGATTGACACATCTAATGACTCCTTACTAGCATCAGTAAATTCACCTACCGGATTCACATTAGGAAGCCAAGCTCCATATTGTGCGGAAATACGTATATGGCTGCAATCCCATATCGCCGGCCCAATCAACTCTTATTGGCAGCGAAATATGTACAAAGTTTTCTTTGCAATTTCTTGTGCATTTCTCTACAAACAAACACTAAGCGAACCCAGTAATAACATATCGCAGAAAATGAAAAGGATACCCAGTCCCAGGATAATGAATTGCAAAATAACATCGAACGCAATTGTGAAAATGAAGAGCATATATTTCATCACATAGTTCAACCTGTGCCGCAGCCACCTGAACCAGGGCCAGCTCCAGAGCGCCCTCCTCCTGTACCCGAACAACGCACCAGAAGCGGTAGACAGGTCAAAGCCCCTATAAGATGTGGAATGTGTGTTGACACTTGTACTAAATATATTAAAAATTGTTTTAAATCGAAGGATTCTGCTACGATTCATGTTGTTGAATTATTTTGGATTTTAATGCCATGACTTGTTTATTTTATCATTGAAGACAGTCTCTCTAAAACTGTTTGTGACCTGCAAAATATTATTTAACTTGCTTCTTAAAATTTTCAGCTGTTCAAACTCTTAATGGATTTGAAATTCCAAGTAACTGTGTTTCATGCTATTTTCCATTTTCAACCAACTCTTTATGCTATCAAGGACGCACAAACAAATTCACTACCTTTTCCAAGGAAACCGAATGACATCACCTTATCTGTCTCAACAGCCTCAAAGAGCTTCAACACAAGTCGTGTCTGTTCATGCATGTCAACCCTCTATTTGTACCTAATTGATAAACCAAGGACACACCTGACATCATTTCAACCATTCCTGCTGAAGCAGACCTACTTTCAACTTTTGAACTTTCATGAACTCTCTGTGTGCAAGATAACCTTTTGTGATGTCACTATTTTGGTGACATATCATGTATTTTGATGTTATTAATGTCTCACAAGGATGCGAGAGAGTTGTCAATCAGAACTCTCTAGTCTTATTTACAGCAGTACAAAGCAATTATTATGGAAGAATAATACATACCTATTTTTCTCCTCATTGTGACGCTCTCTTTTTGAATTATTTAAATGCACTTTCAGGTGAACTACTTTTACTTTTTGCAACAAATCCGCCTTTGCTTTTGTTAATTATCTATTTAAAACCACAACAATTTATATGTCAAATATTTTGAGTGGGCCATTATATGCCTTGATCCAACTTCCATTGTAATTATTTATCTGCCTCACATTGCAGGGCAGGTTTCGAAGTTGTAAGAATCAGAGCAACCCCCTCACCACACCCCCCACGAAAAAAAGGAAACAGGTGAGGAAAGAAACAAATTAGAAAGAAGTAAATTCTTTCGTATTATACGATGCAAAATTATGTATTCTCCGTGAATTTTCAATATTTCTTGAACATGAAGTCATGTTTTCGTCATATATTTATATATTCTTCGTATTTCATATTGTTATGTTTGTTTTCCTTTTGTGTTTTGTCAGCATGTTTATTGTCTTATAGTTGTATAGAGATTTGTTTTGCAAGTTTGTGCAGATGAGCACAATGAAAATGTTAATTAGTTAATTGAATCGATTATTTGAAGATTAGTAATTAGTTGCTTGAGATTATTGATATTGAGAATTTTATAGTTACGGAATACGTTGCTCCGACTGATTTTGACTGATTTAGCCTTAATCCGCACTAACCGACCAAGTCATGTGTCGTATTCAAGTATTGGCGAAGTATTTCAGTTTATTGGTCATTGATCATGAATTTTCTTGAATTGTTCACTTGTCAACTTGACATCTCATTATTTTTAGCTATATTACAATTCATTCCCAAAATGTTGGATTGGCCATCTCATATTTTGATGATTGATTGTGATAAATTATTTACGATTCACATAATTCGTTTTCTGGTATTAGTACTAGAAGGAACGTTAGTCTTTTGTTTTGATTGTGTAACTTAGTTATTTTATGAGCACCAGACTGTGTTCACGTAGACTGGAAACCTTTCTCCATATCTCTTTATGGATACAGTTATTAGGAGTTGAATGACGGAACATGAAAGATTTGATGTTTAAAAAAGAAGTTTTTTGAAGATGTTGAATTGGGAATGTATAGAATTTATTCCTAGTTGTATCTGTGGAAGTTGTGAATTTATTATTATTTCGTTTGATATACATCCAGAATTTCTGGCACATCCTGATCAGGATAATGAATTACAAGTCTTTGTTTTTTTTTCTTTTCTGATTTGGAATTTAGTCTTAGTTCCATTATATTCCTTATGTATTTCGTAGTTAGTTCTTTTTTGCCTATGTTCTCTTTTGAGACATGAGGTTATGTCTTTTCATGACGGGGGCGTGTAGCATACGTGTATAATTATTATTTCCTTTTTGAGAGGAGCCAAGGCTTGTCTCTATATGGTCAATACCAGTGCACATGATTGTGAGTCACTTTTCCAGGAATGGGGACATGTTCTTTTGTTACCATTATATGTATCCAAAATGAAGATATAATCAGTTGTAATCATGAGCTTAGAGAGTAGAGTTGCTGTAGTGTATTGCTAAAATGAAGACCCTTTTTTCTGTTTCATTATAATTATTGCCCGAATATATATCAAAGGAATTCATAGCCATCGTTTGTGTATTTATCGTTACACTAAAGCATTTATGTCACCAACTCGGACCTACGTTACATATACACCAAATCAATGGGACTATTCCCTTAAAGCTACGCCCCAATACAAAGTGTTGTTCATCTACGGATCGATCTATATAAGGCAGGCATGACAGCAAAAAAAAAAAAAATATCTACCTTCTGTGGTGTAGCGGTTATCATACCTGTCTACAGACCACGAGGCCCCGGGTTCAATCCTGGGGTGGGTAGACACGCCAGTGCACCACAACTGGTTATCAAAGGCCGTGGACATTGACTTGGTTGACGATGTTATGTCTGTCCGTACGTCGTACCTGTGTTCTCGTCCGGGTCGTATTAAGCGTTTCGTGATAGCATTTGTACTATCATAACCGAATACGCAGGCGACGACCCCGTCATTGTAAGTGTGTGTTCAACTCTCTCTCTCTCTCACAGCAAAATGTCGAATAAACGCTTAGGATATGATAAACGCTGCAAAAATAACAATCGTATCTGAAAGAAAATTTGGATTTTGGGCAAGCGATTACTTAAGCTCAAAATTCCTTAAAGGCATGTTGAGATAAAAATCACATCCTTTTAATTGTTTTGGGGATTGCTGTGAATTTAAGCGTGTTTGTACATCCTTGATGTAACCACGGATGTACGAACACAATGAGATTTAAACTTATTTTATAATATAAATCTCATCATAGATCATCCTTCATTAGTAACTTGCAAAGGTAAATGATATTTGCTACTATTAACCGTAAGCTGTTCAGGTTGTCAAGGAATATCTCCTTGGAACGTCAATCGGGCAAATAATAGGTGACAAATCTTTTCGTTGTTGATTATTAATATTTTAGTCGATAATCAGATGATAAAAAAAGTTCTCATCGTTGGTGAATTTTTCATCAATAAAGGTTTCATCGATGAATTTATCGATGAAAAATATATTCACGATAAAACTTGCTTATCAACGATATATTTTTTTTTATCATCACTAAAAATAATTTGATCAATAACAAAGAATAGATTTATCACTTATAATTTTCCCGATTGGCGTTCCATATATCTCGTCTCTCTATGAGCTGCTTAAGCGGCTTGAAAAAAAGAGAAAGATGCAGTTGAAGTTGAAAAGAACTAACCTTCCTTATAAAGTGCAAGGCCGCGAAATAAATCGTCACCATGAATGAAGCCCAGAACTAGGTAGTTTATAATATACTTAAAGGATTAAGTTCAGTGGTCAAGCAACTTCATCTCATATTACAGAGGACTTTAAAAAATGGCGAAGAAAGCATTCAAAAAATCTTATTCCGTTAAATAGGGAATGCTCCTTATACCCACCCCCCCCCCTCCCCTTTCCCCTCCATCCATCCTCCAAAAGGCAAAGTACCCAAATTCAGAATTATGAAAAGTCTGATTGGTACGTGTATTGTGCAATTAGGAACATTTTTCTAGTAGTCATTATTAAAGTGGCGTCATATGTGGCAGGGCATATAGTAATAATCGCAAAATGGTTGTACGCAGAGGCGTATAGGAAGTGAGGGAAATTATGATTTCACCTTCCCAGTTGGAACATCAAAGTGAAATTGTGTTATTATTGATATTAAATTAAAGAAAAAAAAAATAAAAAATTATTAAGAAATTTGGCCAATTTACTAGAAATTTTGGTACAATTATTAAAAATTTGTAAAATTTTGGCTACATTTCCTGAAAATGACAGATTGTTTCTGAAAATGACAAGAGTTTTCCTGAAAATTTCTCTAAAATAAAAGAAATCTTGCACAAAAATCGGAGAACATTACGTAAAAATGTAAAAAATATCCCAGAAAATCAGAATTTTTTAAAATAAATTTCTCCAAAATTTCAAAATTTTATTTTGCTAGGAACAAAGTTATAACCAATTTCATTATACATTCTATTTTTCACAGTTTATTTCCCTAATATGATGTACTGATATTGCATTCTGGTATACACCGATACTTACATTTTACATACAGACTTTCATAGGGGGTTTGGGGCAAGTTTCCCCCATGATCTCCCACTGAATACACCACTGCTCATATGATATAAATTCAAAACGAGAGGATGCACAAGACGGTGAAGAGGCAAGACGGTGAAGAGGCAAGACGGTGAAGGGGCAAGACGGTGAAGGGGCAAGACGGTGAAGGGGCAAGACGGTGAAGGGGCAAGACGGTGAAGGGGCAAGACGGTGAAGGGGCAAGACGGTGAAGGGGCAAGACGGTGAAGGGGCAAGACGGTGAAGGGGCAAGACGGTGAAGGGGCAAGACGGTGAAGGGGCAAGACGGTGAAGGGGCAAGACGGTGAAGGGGCAAGACGGTGAAGGGGCAAGACGGTGAAGGGGCAAGACGGTGAAGGGCAAGACGGTGAAGGGGCAAGACGGTGAAGGGGCAAGACGGTGAAGGGGCAAGACGGTGAAGGGCAAGACGGTGAAGGGGCAAGACGGTGAAGGGGCAAGACGGTGAAGGGGCAAGACGGTGAAGGGGCAAGACGGTGAAGGGGCAAGACGGTGAAGGGGCAAGACGGTGAATCTGGAGCTCTCAAATGAAGATCATATATACCACCATTTTTATTTCACACTGTTCATTCTTATCACGTTAGTTGAATGTCATTAATTTTTGTAACAGAATTTGAAACAAAGTTTAAATTGAGTGATCATAAGTTTAAATTGTTGTTTCACAAAAACACCAAAACTTGACTCCCCATGGAAGATATACAGTAGGCATACCTTGTGTTATCTGTTGAACAATGAAAGCAAGCTTTTGATCAAACTGCCATTGTGGCACCCACAATGGAACTAACGTTTTTGTGACTTCTTAAAATAAATATAGCACCTGTTTTTTTCTTAATAAGTAGCTTATTCTATCCAGAATGAGATTTGATTTGATCACACCTTGATACACGACATTACTACCTGCTGGTGTATTTAAATAAACTTGGTACAGGTATATTTAATAAATAAACTACTTGCAAGTAACACTATGTTTATAAATCAAAGTTAACAATCCTATCATTTTCACTGTACACAAACAACATATTCAGTTAATTGAACAAACTGCCAAAGAACAGGTGATATTACTTCATACACTCTAAAAACACATTGGTTAAATTTATGCACGGATATGTTAACATTCAACCAGGATCAATGTCACGGAGTTGCCAACATATTCCTGGTTATTATCACCAGGATTTCCTGGTCAATCATGTTAACCACTGTTCCTGGTCATTTTGACCAGGAAATTCCATGTCAATTTTAGCAATAACTGGGGTTAATTTGAACACTTTTCCTGGTCAATATCAATTTTCACCCGAGGAAATATCCATGTGAATGTTGTGCTATTATCTAAAATAGAATAAAAACCAAACAACATTGAGTATTTTCGAAGGTAGGGTTTAAATCTTTTCGCAATGAAATTGCCATGCAAATAATTATTGAATAGTACTGTACTGGTTGGCCTACTGTATTGTAATGTAGCTGTAGCCTAACGAGTATCAAACGTAATGTTAAGTAGCGACACCCATTGGTAAATGTTTCGATTAATATCTTTGTTATAATTAACTGCATGTCATTTAATTCCGAAAAGAAATGGCAGATTACCTTTGAAAATATTTTGTAATGTTTACAGTAGCATTCTATTGGTTTCCTGCAACAAATTTGATAGCATCGACAATGGAACTTTTTACCGTTCCATAGCTATAGCCTACAGCTTGCACATGCACGTGCACGTGACGCTCCGGGAAGTTTGTTACTTAGCAAGAAATCTCTGTGTTAACACTTTTCTGGTTAAATGTCGATATTTACTCCATGTATTTTACCAGCCAGCTTGCAGTCTAACATTTTTACTGGTTAAAACAACCAAGAAAATGTTACCCATCGAGTAATCAAAATCTAACCATTGTGTTTTAAGAGAGTAGTTTGTGTATAGACGGCCTCTTTCACTGAGCGCATGGAAATACAATTATGTAGACTTTAATAGCAACAATTATAATTTAACAATGACCATTGGAAATATAATCTTATTAGACAACGACTTTTATAAGCTTTGAAGTGATTTTTATTTATTCTTCATCCAATTTAGATGAACTTTTATAGAAAGCATATTAACCGCTTTTACAAGTTCTGAAGATAATTAATATGCTGGTTATTATTTAGCAGCCAAATCAATTTTAATGTGGTTCATCATCATTTTGTTATAAGTGTTATTTGGTTTTGGTGAAATGTGGGTAAGATGTTAGAAGTCCTAAAATGAAGTGAATGGGGATGCTTAATACGACCCGGGCGAGAACACAGGTACAACGTACGGACAAACATACCATCAACAGCTCAAGTCAATGTCCACGGCCTTTGATAACCAGTTGTGGTGCACTGGCGTGTCCACCCTCGTGTTCTGTAGACATGTATGATAACCGCTACACCACAGTAGGTAGACCTGATGACTGCAAAAGGCGGTTTTATATCCTGCGAAAATTACACAACACCATAGGCTCTGTATTTTATTCTGTTTACATTACTGTGGTAACCCTCTAGCGTATTAATGATCTCAATTATTATCCAAAGATAAGACCTGCTGACTGCAACAGGCGGGTTTTGTATCTAGGCTCTGTATCTTATTCTGTTTACATTACTGTGGTAACCCTCTAGCGTATTAATGATCTCAATTATTATCCAAAGATAAGACCTGCTGACTGCAACAGGCGGGTTTTGTATCTAGGCTCTGTATCTTATTCTGTTTACATTATTGTGGTAATCCTCTACGGTAACAATGGTCTCACTTAGCCAAAGATAATCAAATGTCTGTTGTAAAACTTTTTGGCAAACTAATTCTCAAAGTTTTTCTATGTTGATGCAACGGGTCTTACTATTTTGCAGACTGCAGACTGGAATTTACATACTAGGAATTTGAAGACTGTGACTTTTTTTGGTCAAAATTACTGCATAGTCGTAACAAAATTCTTCCCAACTGGTAAACAAACATGATTAGACCAGAGAACTGATAAAACCTCCCTCTATTTACGCGTCTTCGATGATGCTGTGTATCACTCATTCCAAGGGCGATTTCAGTTCATCTGTTGGTCCAGAACTTGGGTGTGTTCTCACTTAAGTACGACCTTGCGGTCAGATCCACTTTAGCCAACCAGATCTTTCGATTTCTAAAGAATCGTAAGAATTCTCAGCGGATGCTCAGTTGCTTGATCTTGATTCTACTCGAGGGTAGGGTCATGGTCCGGATGGAAAAAACAAAACAAAAACGTGACTCGTAACCAAGTTACTTATGCAGTATCATGATCAAAATAATAATCTAATAGAGCAAAGCAATTAAATAAACTTTAAAACTGTGAGGAGGAGGGCGCTATCTTTCCATAGTAGACTTACTACACCAGTCATTTCTATACAGATAAGACAGCTACTTAAACGTGGACATCTCCTTAACGGGATAAGACTTTTGAAGGTTTTCTCCACAATTTAGTTTTTATTGAAGTCATCTTTTCATATACGACTTGCTTGCTCACTGAACTAATCCTTAAGGGATAGTATAATGTACAATGCAGGTTTTCATGTTTTCGGTCATCATTACCTCCGATCAGATCTCCTGCAGTGGATCTGATTGCATGCTCGCATTCAAGTGAGAACACATGATAATGTTATTCTATATCATCGACAGGTTCATCGTCGAGAGAATCATGATTCTGAGATAAGTGAGAACAAGTCCTTGCCTCTTTATGATCTTTTCGACAAGTATAAACAAAAAGAGTTAAAATGTATTTCTTCAATCAGAATGATATCAACACATCATGACATATGTTTTATGTTCTTGTTGTCAATTCGTTGGTGTCTTTAGTCATCAACACATGGGATGGAAGCGACTATCACGTTAAGACTGTGCTAGGAAACAAACAAATATTGCGTGACATTAAACTCTTAATAGCAGTGGCGTAGGAACATTTATTTTCTTGCGGGAAGGTGGGGGAGGGGGAGGGGGAGGGGGGCTGAAACTTTATTTCTTCAAGGACCTCGACCCCCATCCCCACCCAGAAGTCCCGTTTTTGGCATGGCTTCTTGGGCATGTTTGGCGCTTCGGGTATTTTTTCTCTTGTTTTCCAAAGAACAAGTGACATTCTTGTTATCTTCTTTTTGAACTTTAACAGACTTGCCGGCAGTAGACATGCGTGCACGTACAACGGTACGTATAATTTGTTATGTAGGTTGAACGGTACAAACACATTAGGTATCACAGATGCTCACACGCATATTTTGTTTTCTTTTTCCCAGGAGTATTTAGGACAATTTGCATTGATATCAGTTGAAAATCCTTCTAAATCATTGTCTAATTTTCAACAGAATAAACGCAAATTGCCCTAAACACGCCTGGGAAAAAAAAAATGCTGCCTACACTCAGAGTCTGCAGTAGCACGCACATGTTATGTTTAATACAGCTTTGATCAGCTCAAAATTATTATGAGGGAGCTAAGAAGTAATAGTCTCCATCGAAATTACATTACCTTTTTTATCAACATTAAATCGAAGAAATTAGAACATATGACAATATCCTATCAAAGTTCTTTGATCCTATAAAGTTATATAATTTAAAATGGGTACAAATAAGTCTTATAGGAGATTTTCGTATATGAGAAGTGGGGGGCTAAAGCATAACTTAGCATAACTGTGGTTTGCCTCCGAATATCTTTACCCACACTCCCTTTCCCCACTCACCCTCCCCCAAAAAAATATATATATATATATATATATATATATATATATATATATATATATATATATATATATATATATATATATATATATATATATATATATATATATATATATATATATATATATATATATATATATATATATATATATATATATATATATATATATATATATATATATATATATATATATATATATATATATATATATATATATATATATA
This sequence comes from Chiridota heheva, assembly GCA_020152595.1. Classification (NCBI taxonomy): domain Eukaryota; kingdom Metazoa; phylum Echinodermata; class Holothuroidea; order Apodida; family Chiridotidae; genus Chiridota; species Chiridota heheva. The sequence goes on along the minus strand of JAIGNY010003412.1, from coordinate 315,979 downwards.
TATATAATATATATATATATATATATATATATATATATATATATATATATATATATATATATATATATATATATATATATATATATATATATATATATACATATATATATATATATATATATATATATATATATATATATATATACATATAAATATATATATATATATATATATATTTATATATATATATATATATCCATATATATATATATATATATATATATATATATATATATATATATATATATATATATATATATATATATATATATACATATACATATATATATATATATATATATATATATATATATATATATATATATATATATATATCCATATATATATATATATATATATATATATATATATATATATATATATATATATATATATATATATATATATATATATATATATATATATATATATATATATATATATATATATATATATATATATATATATATATATATATATATATATATATATATATATATATATATATATATATATATAGGCTATGGGCATGAAAATTGTTTCAAATTTGCATTCCTTTCACCCAATTTTTGCCAGATTTCGTCGATTTCTTCCTAATTTTATACCCAAATCATGAAAGCGGACTTAGTGTGTCAATCTGTAGATCTTTACAAACCAGTGGGACGGTTACGTTTATTTTCTACCCATCTCTTTAATAATCTCATCTTTAGAGAAATTAAGAAAGGCCTATCATAGATTCTACAATTTGAGCTTCTCTACATTTTCCTCTAAGATCTAAACAACTATACAAATTGGAGTTTTAGACATTATATCGAATAAACATAGATTTCTTTCGGCTACTGCTTCTTACACTGACGGGCTGATCTTTAATCAGGTCCTACATCACTGATGTTCTAGTTTTAAAAGGCATGGCAGGACCACTTCAAGAGTCCACAGTTGCGATAATATGTATTGCGCAATGCAGGCTAATTGAGAATAGCTTGCCATAAGCATCTGGCACTGACACGACTAATACTCCCGATCTTTTCGTTAATATTTTACGTCTACTAACTGTGGTGTAGCGGTTATCTTACATGTCTACAGACCACGAGGCCCTGGGTTCAAGCCTGGGTTGGGTAGACACACCAGTGCACCACAACTGGTTATCAAAGGCCGTGGACATTGACTTGGTTGTCGATGTTATGTCTGTCCGTACGTCGTACCTGTGTTCTCGTCCGGGTCGTATTAAGCGTTTCGTGATTGTTACTATCATAACCGAACACGCAGGCGACAAACCCGTCATTGTAATTGTGTGTTCACTCGTCGTTAATATTTTAGTGGATTCGGCCCCTTATGTATTTGCCCTTTCGACAGTTTGAAATGGATGTTCCTTCGATTAGGAGCAAGGTAGGATGCCATGTGGGACATCTGGGTGGGACGCCACGTGGAACAAAGGATGGGATGACTTTTTTTTTTTTTACATTCTAGTTATTAATTATATTGTTAGAAAAAAAGAAAATAACTAAATATACAAATTAGGAAAAGTTATACAAAAAGTTATTTGGTGAAAATTCCTGTCATTATTTTTCCTTCTTTTTCGGAATTGTTTGTCAATTTCTGTAAATTTTCTTCAAGGAGGATTAGGGTTAGGGTTATGATTGAATACCCCCATATTCTCGGAAACTTGTTTGTCAATTGTCTTCAAATTTTCAGGAAATGTTGTCATTTTTCTAGAATTTCTTTCAATTTCACCAATATGTTTTAAATTTTACCTCCAAAATGCATTCGGTAAGGTGAAATATTTATTTTTTCACAAATGGGGATAACTTGAGGGCATTGGTAAATCTGTTATTTGCACCCCAGTTAAAATAGTCTACTAACGCGCCTGCGTGTAAATCATTGCTGCATTAGAGTTATCGCTCTAACTACAAAATGATATTATTTCCCAAAGAGTTCCTTAAAAATGTATGGGAACAAAACAATGTATATATTTTTATATTCATTCTTATGGGAAGAGGAAACCGGATTTGAACTTTTAAACTTTTAGCGTCCCCCCCCCCTCCACTACTAGCACAGAAAAACAAATCCTTCCTATGCCTATGAGTCTATGAGTCCCTGGCAGAAAGGTCTGAAGTACATATATTTTCATCTCAGAAAAATATATTTTGTTCTGCAATGACTTCCGAACTCTTTCCATCTTTTGAAGTAAACCAAATCTGTTCAATACATCACAGATCTTAGAACTTGAGTTGGATTACCCTGCTCCACCCCCTCCCCACCCCTCCCCCTCCACCCCCACCCATCGGCCTGGAAAACGAAGACCTGGTAAGATTGACACACTTTTAGACGTCAATCTTACAACGCTTTCAATTGGAGGAAATGTTTTCCGACTCCGAAAAATAGCCATTCAGAATAACTTTTATATGAGATGATATATTATGTCATCTACTTTCTATATCCGCTTGGAAAAAGGCGGGAAAACCAACCTTAAAAGAGATAAATAAATGCTCAGCGAATAGACTCTAATAAACAGTTTAAAGCTTCCTATCGGATTAGTATGGGAAATCGTGAAGTTCATTCTAGTGGTAATTGTACCTCTAAAAGGGTTTTCTGGCTAAGTAAAATGACAAACAAGTTGGAAAAAGTATGAATAAAAAAAGCAATTGTCTTTCAAAAGCCGCTTGAAACCGGCGTTTATAAACATGGACCGACCCAAACCAAGCTTAACCGACTCAAACCAAGCTAAACTGACCCAAACCAAGCCAAACCGACCCAAACCAAGCCAAACCAATCCCATCCAAGCCAAACCGAACCAAACCAACCCAAACCAAGCCAAACCGACCCAAACCAAGCCAAACCGATCCAATCCAAGCCAAACCGATTAAACCAACCCAAACTAAATCAAACGGACCCAAACCAAGCCAAACCAAGCCAAACCGACCCAAACCAAGCCAAATTGACCCAAACCAAGCCAAATTGACCCAAACCAAGCCAAGCTGACCCAAACCAAGCCAAGCCGACCCAAAACCCTAACCAAGCCAAGCCGACCCAAACCAAGCCGACCCAGACCAAGCCAAGCCGACCCAAAACAAGTTAAGCCGACCCAAACCAAGCCAAGCCGACCCAAACCAAGCCAAGCCGACCCAAACCAAGCCAAGCCGACCCAAACCAAGCCAAGCCGACCCAAACCAAGCCAAACCGACCCAAACCAAGCCAAACCGACCCAAACCAACCCAAACTAAATCAAACGGACCCAAACCAAGCCAAACCAAGCCAAACCAAGCCAAACCGACCCAAACCAAGCCAAATTGACCCAAACCAAGCCAAATTGACCCAAACCAAGCCAAATTGACCCAAACCAAGCCAAGCTGACCCAAACCAAGCCAAGCCGACCCAAAACCCAAACCAAGCCAAGCCGACCCAAACCAAGCCAAGCCGACCCAGACCAAGCCAAGCCGACCCAAACCAAGCCAAGCCGACCCAAACCAAGCCAAGCCGACCTAAACCAAGCCAAGCCGACCCAAACCAAGCCAAGCCGACCCAAACCAAGCCAAGCCGACCCAAACCAAGCCAAGCCGACCCAAACCAAGCCAAGCCGACCTAAACCTAGCCAAGCCGACCTAAACCAAGCCAAGCCGACCCAAACCAAGCTGACCCAAACTAAGCCAAGCTGACCAAACCAAGCCAAGCCGACCCAAACCAAGCCAAGCCGACCTAAACCAAGCCAAGCCGACCCAAACCAAGCCAAGCCGACCTAAACCAAGCCAAGCCGACCTAAACCAAGCCAAGCCGACCTAAACCAAGCCAAACCAAGCCAAGCCGACCCAAACCAAGGCTGAAAACCAAGCCAAGCCGACCCAAACCAAGCCCCAAACCAAGCCGACCTAAACCAAGCCAAGCCGACCTGACTGCCGACCTAAACCAAGCCAAGCCGACCCAAACCAAGCCAAGCCGACCCAAACCAAGCCAAGCCGACCCAAACCAAGCCAAGCCGACCCAAACCAAGCCAAGCCGACCCAAACCAAGCCAAGCCGACTCAAACCAAGCCAAGCCGACCCAAACCAAGCCAAGCCGACCCAAACCAAGCCAAACTCTAATGATGACGTGTGTACCGGTATTTTATCCGGCTGCTCTCAGTCATGCCTTCCGCTAGCTGTGTTGTGTTGTACTGATGCACTGCATGCTGATGTGTTTCCCCCTAATTCTACGGTGGTTCATTACGGCCATTGATATGTTAAATTTATTTTTTTCCTTTGAGTACTAGTGTTTGAAGAACCACCTAGACACCCAGAATGGTATAGCTGAATAGCTTCGTGCAAGGGAGTGTAAGCCAGAGAAAGAAAAGTGAACTAGAAGTATGGGAGAGGGCAAGAAAATATTAGTTCATGTAACTAATCTTTGAACTAATCTTTGTCTTTTGGGGTTGCTATACGGCTGGCAACATTAGCAACAGAGGTTGTTCCAGGCTGTTAAAATTGAAAGGAAACAAAAGAATCTTTAAAGTGTTAGTCATGGGTGAATACCTTTTGAGGTTGATATTATGTTTCCACTGGGTGTCTATAGGTGCATATATTTACACCATGTGAATTAAATATGGAATAACTTGAATTTCAACAATATTGTGGATAATCTTATAAACCATAGGCTTGAAGGTTGAGTAAAATGTGTAGGTCGATGATACTTTATCCCCAATCATAGTTGTTGTAGCTGAAACAAATGACTCTTTTTTGGACGTTTTCTATAGTAATATACTCATGTAATCATGTTGAAAGTTTTTGTTCCTTTGTCTACCATATTAGCAAATTGTGAGAGTTCCAAAGTTATGCCATAGATATTTTAAAGGAGACATAAAGTCGAACATAATCCTTATTTTATATAGTAGAATTGAAAATAACACATTTTTTGACCAAGATTCATAACTCCCGAAGCAATCTAACACATTTTGTGTAATTTTTAAAAACTTTATTGCCACTACTTAATAGCACCATGGGAGCTGCTATTTTTATTTAAAAACATGCAGATTATGATGTCATCAGCCCAGCAGGATGTTGGAATGCTTTGTATTTCTTTATAATCTACCCCAAGTTTCTAGTTTATGAAAAAATGTTTTTCTTTTGTAAGTGTCAAGGAAAGTTTTGTATGCACATGAAATCATCAAATGCTGTTAAAACTTTGTTGTGTCATATCATTTTGGAATATGGAAAAATGACGTCATCATGCACAATATTTCAATACAGAATTGAAAAAAATGGCAGTCCCCATATGTCGATTTCAAACATGAATAACTTGAGACAGGAATAAGATTTTGACTTGCTGTTTTTGGCAGTTGGTTAAGATTTTTATCCTGCTAAGTTGGCCGTCAAGATGGTAACTAAAATGGCAAACAAGATGTCGGCCACGATGACAGCGATCATGGGTGCCAAGTAGGCCGCGACTACTGGCAGCAGAACGAATATCCAAAACGGGAGCCTATCGATCTCATGGCGACACCCATCTGCCAATAATTATAGACGTTATGTAGTAATTTTGTTCAATGTTTGCAATACGACTTCACAGAAGACGAAATAACCTTTACAGGAGGAGATCTAGGAAAATCACAAGGAGAGGATTCTGGTTATTATTGAAGTATTGAAAAAATGACGGTTGGAACTTTTTCGGAGGAGTGGTTCCAACCCCCAGAGCCAGGGGAAGAGCCACGATAAGATATCAAAGGGGCCAAGCAACACCAAACCAGGGATGATGTGGTAACGTTTTTGATAAGCAGTTTTGTCATGATTAATGGAACATATTGGAACATGGGTGCACTCTAGGTCTTATAAGCAGGGAAAAACGTACTTCTTGAAAGGATTACACCTTCCTAATTGCATTGATTGGGAAATTGTTAACAAAAAATTGAAGGATAATTTGGCAAAATCATTGGACATTTTGGTAAAATTTGGCAACATTTCCCGAAAATTGAAAAAAATTGCACGAGAATAAAAGAAATTTCCTTAACATTGAAAGATAAATCCCAAACATTGCAAGGAAGTTTTCCAAAAATTGATGAAAATTTACCGAAAAACTGCCCCAAAATGAAGAAATTTAACCGAACATTACACGAGAATAAAAGAAGGTTCTCAAATATGGAAAGCGCATTTCCCAAGCATGGAATGGAATTTTCCAAAAATGGAAGTAATTTACCGAAAATAGAAGAATTGCCGCAAAATAAAGGAAATTTTTCAAACATTGAAAAGGATACCACAAACATTGAGGGAAATTTCCCGAAAATTGAAGGAAATTACTAGAGAATGAAAGAAATTTCTTGAATATTAAAAGTGGTTTCGCAAACATATAATGAAATTTAGGAAATTTGGAACGAAATTTGACAAAATTGCACAAGAATTAAGGAAATTACCCAACATTAAAAGAAATTTCCCAAACATTGAATGCAATTCCCCAAAAATTGGTCGAAAATCGAACAAAATCCAAACATTACACGGGTGAACTGAAGGGAATTTCCAGAAAATTGACCAATAATCGAAGAAAATTGCCCCAAAATAAATTACGAAAATTGCACGGGAATTAAGGAAATTTAACAAAGATTGAAAGAGATTTCCATGAAATTTCAGTTTCAAACAACTGTTTCGGTCAAAAACCTAGCATTTCCCGAGTTCTCGTATTTCACAAACGGCGTGGTGAACATAGGAAAATGTTAGAACATTTTCGGGTACTTCATGGAGTCTTAAGTCTCGCAGATTCCTATCTTGTAGTTAAACAAAACTTGAGTTTCCACTATAGTAAACAATTCTTAGGCGAAATTTTTTCTTTAAATTACTACTGTGCAAGATGTATGTAAATTGCTATGGATTCTTTCTTGATGTTTTGATTCACTTTTGTTGCATGACGACAACAAAAACATATGTTGCAACATAAACAGGTATATCACTAACTATTCTCGTATCTTCTTGATATCAGTTTCCTGAAGTCACAAAATTTGTTGCAGACTTGCATGTACTGTAGGCCTATATTATGTTGTCTTGAATCAACATTTACTGGAAAACCAGCAAGTTGAAATCAAATATGGTAATTCGAAAGAGAAGTTTTTCTCTACGACTAGTTATACTGGTATTGTCATAACGTTATTCAGAATATATCCATTCCAAATATTTGATGTGCATACTGAAGAAGCAGGTTCGTTACAAATTTTGATCTGGTACGTACTCGATCATTGTCAACTGCCCCCAAAGCTTTAATTAATATATTCATACGCAAAAGCGTAAGAAACGGGAGCCAGGGCGGACCTGCTCCCCCCTCCCCCTCCCTCCACACACACACACACACACTTTTCAGGGAAGAAAACTCCTTATTAGGCTTATTTGTACCCTCTGTTAAATATATAAACCTTTTCGGCGCTTCTTATTCTGATTTATTTGATTAAAATTTATGATACTTCGGTCTGATCCCGGTTCCGATTTTAGTTTTAGTTTTCGTAATAATATTATCATCAACACCAGCAGGTAAGGCGGTCACATAAAATTTTAGTAAATAACTTACAACAGACTAGGTGAATCTTTATACCCTTTCTCATACACCGGGGTAATTATACCCACTCACCATTGATCAGGATAGACACCAGTCAGCCAGTTTTAATGTTCGGGAAATTTCCTTTATTTTCTGGATTTTTTTTTTCTTTCAATTTTTTGGGAATTTTCTTACTTTTTCGATAAATTTGCTTTCCTTTTTTTTTAAATTTGTTTATTTTCGTGATTTTTTTCTTCAAATTTTGTAAATTTCTTTCATTTTCGGGGAGGTATCTTCAATTTGACTTCATTTTAGGAAAATGTGGGGGAATGTTTTTTCAAATTTTTCCAATGTGTCTTTATTTTCGTGAAATTTGCTTTACTTCTCGGGAAATTTCTTTCATGTTCTTCAATTTTCTGGATTTAAAAAAAAAAAAAAAAAAAAAAAAAAATAGGAATTTCCATCCTTTTTCGAGAAATTTGCTTTAATTCTTGGGAAAATCATTCTTTCATTTTCTGGATTTTTTTCAATTTTCGGGGAACTTCCTTCCTTTTTCGAGAATTTTTCTTTCCTTTTTGGGACATTTGCCTCATTTTCGTGAAATTTTCTGAAATTTTCAAGTTCGGGAAGCTAGCTACATTTTCATTAAATCAACTTTTGGGAAATTTTCTTCATTTTTGGGAAACGTTCTGCAATTTTCTAGAAATGTTGCCAAAACTTCCAATGATTTACGACTTCTCCTTCTCCCCCCTCCCCGCTTCATGTCAAATATCCTAAGCCGCTGACTTTATCATTTTTTTTGGAGATGATATATTCCTTCTGCCTGTCACCCCTCCCCCCTTCCCAATTCTAGATTTATAAAAAAAGGATATGGGGCAAACTTTCAAACTCTAACACAAAAACCATGTATACCTTAAGCGGGAGAATCCCATGAAATACTTTCATTTTTTTTTTTCATTTTTAACTCAATATCTTTTAAGAATTTTTTATAAATTCAGGGTTGATATATTTGCTTTTCAAAGCCAAATCTAAAAAAAATGCTTGTTTAGACCTTCTTTGACCACGAAAAAAGTTATTTGACTTGAACTGATAATTGGACTTTGGGGGTTTCCTTTCAAGTTTTGGATTTATTTGGTTGCAAGAAACTTATTTGGTGGGAAAAAATGTTCTTTGTCTCATGTTAATGGACTTTTCTCAAAAGTGTTGATGGAGAATCGAAAAATTATTAAGAATATTAGGACGGACGTTATGGCACGCCGTTTTAACATTTAATACAACATTTCTGAAATCAGAAAATGAATTTCTGATATCAAGAAATAATTTCTGATATCAGAAAAACAATTTCTGATATCAAAAATTACTTCTGGATATCAGGAAATATATTTCAGGCATTATTTTCTGATTTCAAAATTTGGATTTTGATATCAGAATTAAATTACCGATATCAAAAATTCGCTTTACGATATCGGATTAACTAATTTTGATATCAACATTCTCTTTTTGCTGATATCTTAGAATACCTTCTTATTTCTGGTATCAAGAATATAATTTTTGATATCTAGAATTAAATTTCCGATATCAGAAATTCATTTTGTGATATCAAAAATTGAATTTCTGATATCTGAAATTCAATTTCTGATATCATTAAACAAATTTTTGATATCAAAAACTCAATTTTTATATCACAAATTCGATTTTTGATATCACAAAATGAGTTTTTAATATCGGAATTTTAATTCTGGATATCAAAAATTAAATTTTTTAAATCAAAAATTCCAGATTACCATACACATCAAAAATTATATGTTGACGGTGTGCCTCCGAATTGAGAAGTAACCGTACTACCACTGTATGATTGAAAATGCGAGGTATTTCTGAAGTTGCTAATTTGCCATGTACTAGCTATGCACTTCCTGTCTGCCTGTATAAGCCCATAGTACATACACTAACTACACGTACAACAGACGTACGTACACCTACATATATGCAACAGTTAGTAACATCTAGGCTAGTTGTTCACTAAGTATAGTTTTGTCGGGGTACTTGTATCATTCAATAACAATACTGAACTAGGCCTATACTCCTCATTTTCTTCAATATATTATTGTAGCGATTAATATATTTACTAAATGAGACACAAGCGCCAGAAAAAATGTATTGTACAAAAGAGGACAGAAATGATAACAAACTGATGCCATTCCAAGCCAAGTTAGTATATTTCAAACAAACGTTATCCTCTGTTACAGTCACTACAACAATAACTCTCAAGGAACAGCGCCTTTTGGCATTTTTTAGACTTTCCACCCCAGTGAGCATTAAGAATGACACCAGAGATAATTATGCAGGGTTCTCATTATTTTATATGGAAATTCCAATCATATTTTAACTGTTTGAACAACTTCAATAACAACTTTGGAAAAACTTTTGGAAGGACAAGCCTTCTTAAGTTCTTTCTTAAGTGAAGTCAGAAGGCCTACTTCAAAAATGTCAGGAGGACTTTCATTTTGAAAAAAAAAATTGTATGTTAGTTAGTGGTGTCATCGATTTGCCAGACATTCAGTGTAAAAGTCTTTTTTTGTAATCTTATGTCTATTTGTCCTCTCAGCAAAATCCGTGGTGTGACTTTCAGATATTTCTAAAATAAAATGCTTTTATTATAGTGAGTATTAGAACAGTGTTTTAATCGTCAGATCGTAAATAAAGGAACAAAGAAAAACATGGAACATTTTGTAATTTGTTTTCAGTATATCAAATAGGTATTTTTGCGAAACAGTTATGTTTATAACCATGAACATTGACGACTGTGGATGTATGTGACGTCACTCTTCATTGTTTTCATGCCCCAGGTTCCAAATATTAACATTATTGCCATGATTGCCTCTTACATCTATAATCATAAGACGCATCCTAACGGCCTCATGATCCCCCGCATACAAGTTGCGGTATATACTATAAAACAGGAATTAATTTTCTCTCTGAAAATGCCTGTCGATGGTCCAGGCCTACCCACCGATAGAAACAAAATCCTGGGTACGCGCCTGCGTGTAGCGTAGTTACAGGACAACCTTGAAGTTAATACCCCCAGACTTTCATGCACACATTTCTGAAAGATGAAAAATCACTTCCTTTGTTATTGAGTTTTGTTTTTTATTTCTAAGGAAAAATGTGAGAACAAGGGACTTAAATCGATCATTTCGTCATTGGAGAGGGTAAAGGAACCTTCATCAGGGAAACTGACTAAAATTGAAGAAAATATTGTCACTTTTTCCCATTTTGGGGCAGTTCCTGCAAGTCTAGGGGCGTTTTTCAAAAATTTCCTCCATATACGTTACACGCCAACCCATAGTGGTGCGTACGTAGCGCACTTACAATAGGGCAAACTTCACCAAGGGCTGATGGTCTGCCCCCCCCGTTAAAAAGTTCTGGCTACGCGCCTGGTAAGACCATGGATCATCTTCTGCGTTTTGCAGAAAATGTGGAAGCTGCTGTTGCAAATACAAATGAGGACTTTTCAGGCCAAGAAGAAGACCCCTAAGCCCATTACTGCCAGCTCATGGGAGAAAAATAAGACGTCACTTTAACTTTTGTAGAAAATCTTAACCACAGTCTGACAGTACCAGCCGCGCCGGCTGACCATAAGCACCATTACAGCTCAGTTATATTTTGCGTGTCGCAATGCATGTCACAACGTACGCTGACCATGTTAGCTGCCAGTATCACCATCACCATGACAAGTCCCTGGTATAGCTAGCTCTGCTATGCCCAAACTGGAAGGTCGTTTATTGGGAGTGATTTCTCAATCTAGTTCCTTGTCCTAATTGAAGAACTTTTAATATCAGAAATTCATTTTCAGATATCAAGAATTGATTTCTTGATATCGATAATTTGAATTTCTAATATCAAGATTTACATTTCCAATATCAAGAAATTAATTTTTTATATCAGAAAATGAATTTTTGATATAAAGAGTTATATATTTGATATCAGAAATTAAGTTTTGATATCAAAAAATGATTTTCTGATATCAAATATTCATTTCTCAGATATCAAAAAATCATTTTCTGATATCAAGAATTGAATTCTTGATATCGGAAATTTAATTTTGATATCAAAAATTCAGTTTTTGATATCACTTAAACCTGGCATTTCTTGATATCAAAAATTATATTTCTGATATCAGAAATTGAATTTTTGATATCAAAAATTTATTTTTTGATATCAAGAATTGAATTATTAATATCAGAAGTTCTGTATTTAATGTTAAAACGACGCGCCATACGGACGTGGTATTGTGCAATTCAGTATATTTGATTGCTCCCAAGAGCTTCCGCCAGTGGCCGATCCCTTTCATTTTTTGTCTTGATTACAGTTTTACTTTTTTTAAAACTGATTTGGATGATGTACCCCGTGTCTTGCCGTTGATCTACCCCGTGCCTTGCCGTTGATCTACCCCGTGCCTTGCCGTTGATCTACCCCGTGCCTTGCCGTTGATCTACCCCGTGGCTTGCCGTTGATCTACCTCGTGCCTTGCCGTACTGTTCCATACTTTAAAGGAAAACTAGACCGGAAGTGAGGTGTCTTTTTGGTTAATTTTTCACAAATTCGTTGACATGTTTTACCTCCTTGAGTGATGAAATGTTATTGTTTACAAATTGTAGATAACTACTTGGTATAAACATTGGTGTTAGAGAAGTTTGGTAGCTCTCCAAGTGGGCATTTTTCCCCCCTGATTTTGTTAGTCTGCAAAATTCACCTCACTTTCCGTTTAGTACCCCTTTAAAATAATTCACTCGCATCACCTGAGGTTTACGGTATTACTTTCATTATCTTTATAATATTCGTACAAAAAGGTTTTCCCCTTCCTATCAGGGGTATAGCTATCCTTATTTTTCATTAGGGGACCCATCACTTCCCAGAGTGGCCAGGTACGATGATAAATGTTCGATTTCAGCTTCAACCATTGTTTTTCTTCCGCGCATTTTTCAGGTGGCAAATATCTGGCCCCTCCCTATTCAGTGAAGAAGTTTTCCCACTGAATGCACGACTGTGAGGATGTCTTCTGTCCCACATACTTAGGAAATATGCTTAGGAAAATGCTTTATATATTTACATGAAATAGCACGTATTTAATTACGGGCCGGGCCCAACACTTCACTTAACAGCTTACAGGCTTAGGAGCCAGTTACAATTTAACACCTTCGATTTCAACTTCGATCACAGGCGAATTCTCATTAAAAACTACAACGACAAAACAACTACCATATCAACATTCCTAAAGATTGATCTATAGCCTAAATCTTGAATGTTTTGCCAAAAAATCTTAGTAATTTAGTTAGCCAATTTAATTTCCATCATTTCTGCATAAACCTTAGACCATACACATTGAAGTTATAACCTCTCTGGCTTCCCTAGAGCCTGGATACTGCACTGGTTAAGCATTTAGTATGGTGAAATTCCGTAAATTGGTTTGTAGCCAGGGCCCAATTATTAGTTGTGTCAGCCACTTTTCTGCATAAACGCTAAACCACCTTCAATTTTCCGTCTCTTGCTGGACAAGTTCGATATGCCACTGATCCGTAGTTCAACTGAACGTATGTTGTAAGTTGTCAGTGAGGGCAAACATAGGATGTTTGTATACGCTCAAATTTTGTGACATCTAATCCCAATCGAGACGACAGGAAAGTACTAAAACAATGTCAGACAATTTCCTTTAAGCTTGGTTAAACATGCATAGAATTTGAATTGAGTGAAACATAGTTATCTGATTATAGACAACAATTAAAAAAAGACTAGTCCAATGACCTAAAACGGCAGGATGGTGGACGCGTGGGGAACACGCAAGGTAGTTTTTCAACATAATCGGAAATGTGTAATCTACAACTAGGCCGCCCTCGTCACCCTGTAGACCCGTGGCCATACTACCCCTCCCCGCCTCACCAATTTTAACAACCTCCAAGTTGATTTTCTAACACAAAATGCTTGAATCATGTCATGTGAATTACATGTTTAATTAAAAGGGTGTTCATGTTTTGCCCCTGCTTCCAACTAAAACTATTTACTGCCCCCAAAGGTGTTAAGATGTTGCCCATAGGTAAGACTACCGAAAGTGTTTTTTTTTTTTTTTTTTTTTTTTGGAGGGGGAAAATGTGAGGGGGAATCAAAGAATCTCGCTAAGATACAAAATTCGCCTTACAAAAAATAAATTCGGAAAAATGCCTCCTTGCTTCCCCTAAATCCCGCCTCTGCTGTTGCCCATTTGACCTGCTGACTGTATTATGCATAAAGCCACGTATATCACTGAATTCATCTCTCTTTATTTTTCATCCATTTTTAGGGAAGGTCGCTTCATTTTGGTGTAAGCTCCTGCAATTGCCGGGAGAATTCCTTTAATTTTCGGGACATTATATCATCAAATGCATCAATCTTACCACATTTTCATTCAAGTTTTTCCAATTTGATTAAAAAAAAACCCCTAATTTTACTTCTCAACAGGGATCAAAGCATGTAACCGGAAAGGTGAAATCTGCCCTTTAGAACCCCCCCCCCTCCCCCCTCCTCTCCTCTCCAAGTTATCGGAAAAGTTTGGTTCTGGATCGCCCCAAAGAAAATTGGTCCTCGCCCCACCCCGTCCCCCAACACCAAGAAGGATTAGTTATGCCACTGAATTTCCCATTTTATCGCATAATTTTAAGTCCTTCCTCTTTCTGCCTGCCTCGCCTTTTACAATAATCCATAACAATTGGAGAATTAAAGCTAATTCCTTTTATATATCTACCGAAATTTACATGTGTTGAGCTTGTCAGGGGTATCAGAAGGAACTCGGGGTCAGGGAGCAGAAAATCAAGTAAGGGCACTTTCTTTCACACTAATTGATCAGGGGTGCTTTCCATTTTCCAAGAGGGGCATTTTTGTCAGTTTTCGAAAAAGTGGGGGAACCCCTGTCCCCCGGCTCCTACACATATGGTTTGAGCTTAAGCAGGATTTGTGGTGAACACCCCTACCCCCACCTCCACCTCCACTTTTTTGCAAGTGGATATTTTGTATGATGATGTTTTGCATCTTAACATGATTTTGTAATTTTCAACCCCCATATCCTCCTTTGACTTTTCCCCACTTTTGGTGGGCAAATCACGCAAATGGGTTTGAGATTAGGGAGCCAGGACAATTGTTGGCAATTGCCCATCGGGCGAATAAGTAAAATGCCTACTTTTGAAAACCGTTGCTTAGAAAATTATTGGGGATTATGCCCCCACCCAACACGGCCATTGGTGTCGCGGTCCATGGTAAATGACATGCTTTGCGTCAAATAAATACTCATTTTTTTTCAAAGGACACCTCCTGCCGTGGTCCGCTCTACACTTTTAAAAAGAAACCTCCTTCCCTGTCCACTCCCAACTTTCAAAAGGGCACATCCTTACCCCCTTGCCCAGTGACCTCCTTGCCCCGTGGTTCCGACATCGCTGGAGCATTCGTAAAATGACTGAAATAGCAATTCCCTCATGATTGTTGATTTAAATTCATTAAGTTTTTGTTTTCAATCTACGATATGATGCTTTATCATTTTCGTTCAAGGAGTAGAACAAGCTATGGTAAAAATAAAGTGCCAAAGTTCCAAAGTAAAATTTCAAACAAATGGAATAATAAGTAACGAGTAGCAAACTTCAGCTGGGTAGTCTGGTGGTATAGCATTCATATTCGTAAGTTATCAAGACTGCAAAGACTGCGTTTTTCACAAATTCCCTTTAAATATTAAAACCGACATCTTACTTACAAATTTGAGGGCACCTTGTTTGCTCTTTACATATGCCATTTTCAACTTATTTCCTCTCCAAAAATACACATGATTGCTGTACTTTGGCCGTGGAATAAGCGAACAAGTGTCCACAGTTTTACTATGATACTGTTGTACTTCTGAGTAGTTAAGCATTTAAAGCGGTAACGTCGGTATTATGTGTTACGAAATCATATTACAGCCGCTTTTGAAAGCTTAACTTTTCAACCAACATTAGACTTTTGAAAGCTGAACTATTTTTCGGATTGGTGAACTGTCAGCCTGCATACCGTTGGGTTCCTCAATCGGGATTACATCCGGGACTGATAACAGGGTCGACTCAGAAGCATTTTTTAAAAGTGGGCATGCAGTACGTGCGTGTGGATGCTGAGTATAACGAACACTGAGCATGATAAATCATACACAAAATTATGGCGCAGGTGTCATGACAAGCGGTTGCGAATGTGGGGAACCAGGGGAGAAACTCCATGCAGATTCCGAAGAGTTGGGGTATATATTGTAGGCACAAATTTAAAATTTGTGTTAACATCAAATTCGTGCGCTGCAAAATAATAGTAAGTGTTTAGTCCCACATCCCCTGTCCCCAGTGACGTCTATGTCCAAAGAATAAACAGTTATTGTAGAACCATGAAAGATCCAAACAACCCTCTCAAATCTGCAATGTATTCCATGTTTTCGAGATACCGCATAATAATGTGCCATTTCATACGAAATACGAATCCTCTTTCAAAGTCCTTTGGCTCAAGAAAACATTACCTATGAACCAAAATAAAAATTGTATTTCATATAATCACAATAACAGGAAACATTTGCAGGGTCATTTAAGCCATTAAGATATATTTTTTGCATAGAAAATGAAGTAAATAACGTACTATGCATATTGCATATTGGCGGCTTATCTGGATTGATGCAATTAGACGTTGTCTCGCGCTTCATATATGTAACGCAAAATTAATTGAGAGATATCTTGCGATGTTTTCTAAGTCAGAAAATCATATTATATCATTTAAAATCATGTATGCTGTTCCTTAAACAAATTGTATTTGTGATTTATGCAAATGAGGCATAACTTTCCTGCTCGATATTTAAGAATGTTTTAACTGAAGCAAGTCTCTTTGTGTTTTTCACATCAGAAAACCCTTCAAAATCGTTTCAGTATGCTATGTAGGCTTATATTTCTTATTTAGGCAAATAAGCTGTATTTTCAGGTAAAGATGCTGATGGTTATATAATATGGGGAAGCCATTTTGAGTTTATGCAAATGTGCCACCTGCTCGAAATTTAAATGAAGTTCCCTGAAGCATTTCTTTGTGTTTCCCACATTAGAAAACTTTGTCAATACCATGTTCCTTGACAAACTATGGAAATTTTCCATTTGAAAAATTCGTGACCCCAGCGTGACCTGCGCATCGCAATCCAGGCGCTCTTTCTAGTTTAGTTCCAGTGGACCGAGAGAGTAAGTGCGCAAAGTTTGGTGTTTTTGTCTAGTGTGTCATGATTGCACCTAAATTTGGACTTAAGCAACCGGACTATAAGTAAAGAATTAACACAAGGTCTTGGAGTTATGCATCCCCTCACACATTAACATTTGGTCAGTCATAACCTGTAAATCGAAACCTACATTTTAATGATTTTAAACCTTTTTACCCAAAACACAAAACTCAGAAAAATACATTTAGAAGCCTTCACAAGTACAGTAGATGTTGTCCATAGACCAACGATACCTTTTGAATAAGAATGAAAATGAGTTCTTCGTCAAACAAATGCCATGTTGTATTCATTTTGTATTTATTGTGTAATCAAAACAAAGCCTTTTCCACAAAAATAAATTGAAATATGTTTTATTAAGTCAGGCCCTTCATTGTGGGTATTAGAGGCTTAACACACCTTTAAATCTTCCTACATACAACGCTTAGCCTATGCATTAGCACGACAGTAACGCACTTGAAAAATGACATTGTTTGGTTCACAAAAACGCGTTTGAACACTCCCACAAAAAGGAGCGGATACGAAGCAAAAGCTACCACTTTCTATCATACAAAAATCAGAAGTTAAGACATCATACTATATGATGTCTTAACTTATATGTGATTCCCCAATATCTCCCCCCAAAAAAAAAAAAAAAAAAAAAAACAAGGTCCATTTTGGGGTATCTTGCAGTCTGGCCAAAGGACTCATTGGGATTAAATGCCATTTACCAGTTGTGGGATCAATTGAAAAGAATGTTACCCCAAATCGTGCCAAACCAACCCGAACCAATCCAAACCGACCCAAATCAACCAAAACCGAGCCCAACCAACACAAACTGACCCAGATTAACACAAACCGACAAAAACCAACCCAAACCGAGCCAAACCAACGAAACCCAACCCAAACAGACCCAAACCAATCCGAGCCAAACCAACTCAACCCATCCTAACCCAAACTGAGCCAAACCAAGCCAAACCAACCCAAACCGAGCCAAACCAAGCCAAACCAACCCAAACCGAGCCAAACCAAGCCAAACCAAACAGACCCAAACCAACCCAAGCCAAACCAACTCACCAAACTGCCAAAAACCAACCCAAACTGAGCCAAACCAAGCCAAACCAACCCAAACCGAGCCAAACCAAGCCAAACCAACCTAAACCGAGCCAAACCAAGCCAAACCAACCCAAACCGAGCCAAACCAAGCCAAACCGAACCAAACCAAATAAAACTGCACTGCCCTGTGCCGTAGGTATCGTTTGAACTCAACGGTGTTGTTATGTTTATATGACTCAACAAGAAATAGGACCCTAATTGACCCCTGTCCTCCCGGAACCGCCCGTGGGGACAACTAGAGGACACCTGCTGGCCGAAACTAGGTTACAAGCTTCAAATGGCTATGCATGGTTAAGCTAGTGAAAAAACGGTGGTAGTAGCGTAGTTGGGAAGAGTGTCCCTCCCTCCCACACACACACACACACACACACACACACACACACACACACACACACTGTTTTTAGGAATTTTCCAAAAATTAGGATAAACTTGACTTTTTATATACTTTTTGCTTTAAAAAAAAATGCCCTCAGAAATGGGCTAAATTTGAACACTTCGTCAAGGGAGAGGGGTCTAGGACCTTCTCGAACCCATCACTTTTTTAATGCTGGCTACGCCACTGGAGGGAGTGATTTCTCCTTCGCTAATTTTTCCCACTTGGGTGACGTCCTAAATTTTCAGCAGCAAGAGTTGTATAGTTCTTTGTTGGTTCCAACACACTCGTTTCACTCACTGAGCCTAAAATGCCTGTATTTGGGTGGTATACACACAATTGTACTGAAACATGACTGCAGTGGCGTAGCTAGGGCCCTATGGGCCGGGGGCGAGAGGGGCCATGCGGATCCCTATTGTATATAGGTATAATGCTATTTTTTTTACAGGTTTTCTTTATAGGACCCGGCAGGGCTCAGTAAAGGCGAGCGGCTGACCCTCCCGCTCCTTTACTTGATCCTGACCCTGCTGACCCTTAGTTATGCTACTGCATGGCTGGTACTTTAAATAAGATACCGGTATAGGAATCCTCATGCCCGATAAGACCTCCAAAATTGGGGAGAGGTGGATCTGTATGATGGATATGTATGAATAACAACACTGGTTTTGTTTGCAAAATATTTGGGGAAGGTTTCACTACGGCCCTCGTAATAATATTGGAATATATTGACGATTACAGGAAATTTGTCAGGAAATAAACAATGCACAATTTGTATGTATTTTGTATGTATTTTTGTATGTATTTTTGAAAGATGTTTGAACGATTTTCATGACACAACAAAATGATATTATAAAACCATTTTCTTAATTTAAGTAATCCTATGTTGTTTTCTAATACCTGAGAGTGGGGCGGAAAAGGTCAAGTATGGGCAGAAAGGGGTTTGAATAATGTAGAGATCGCGCAATGTCCAAGAGTCGCAGGATGCAAGAATTTTTGTTGAATTTTTGTCAAAATATGCCATTTGGGCCCATTTTAGAGGGTGCCTGACAGCTTTAATGTACATGTTCGCCTATGTCAAATTATTCCTAGGTCATGGGTCCCATTTGTATACGCAGTTATGTTGGTCTACGAGCTATTTTAGAAGCCCCAGAGCACCAAAGGGCTGACAAACACCAATTTCAACAAATCACCACGTAATATATCATTTGGGCCTTTTTTTAGTGTGCCTGACGACTTCAATGGATATGGGACCTATAAGAAATTACTCCTCTTATATTTGGACCCAACGTCTATATGCGGGTATTTATATAACAAAATTGTTTAGGAGCCCAGGGCTGCAAAGAATAGAAAACCTAAAGTTTTCTGTCAAAAATGCTATTTGGGCACATTCTAGAGGGTGCCTGATGGCTTAAATGAGATATGTCGTCTATGTCAAATTCTTCCTTTGGTCAAGGGGTCCCATGTTTATATGCGTGTATGTTTGTCCGCGAGCTATTTTTGAAGCTCCAGGGCACCAAAGGGCCGAAAAACGCCAATTTCAACAAGTCACCACGTAATATGTCATTTGGGCCATTTTTTTTTTTAGCGTGCCTCTTGGCTTTAATGGATATGGGATCTATATGAAATTACTCCTCTGATGTGAGGGTTCAATTTCTATATGCGGGTATGTTTGTCCACGAGCTAGTTTGGAAGCCCCAGGGCTACAAAGGGCAAAAAACATGAAATTTTCTGTCAAAATATGCCATTTGAATCAATTTTTTAGAGGGTGCCTGACAGCTTCAATGGATATGTCGCCTATGTCAAGTTATTCCTTTGGTCATAAGGTCTCATGTGTATACGCGGGTATGTTGGTTAACGAGCTGATATTATGTTGATATTAGAAGAATGCCATACCTTCCTCAGCTTGATGAATCTAGACTTTCGTGATTCTGCTTTACATGTCACCTATTCCCCCTTCTTTTGTTACTTTGTTACCGCTGCTCCAAGGAATGTGAACTTGTCCACATTACGTATTGTTTCTCCGTTCATATCTATTGCATGCTAACTTTGCAACCTCCTTGCATTTGGTTATTTGTTCTTGATATTAGGACAATATCATCGGCAAAATCTAAAACATCAATTTTGGCTGTGTAGTTCAATCTTATTCCATTTTCACCATGAACAGCTTTTTTACGCATTACCCAGTCCACTATTATCAGGAAAAGGAATCTAGACATTTTATTTCTCTGTTTAATTTTTTTATTTCAAACATTTCTGTTTCCTCTCCTTGAGCACTGCACATTGAATTCAATGGTAGAAAGCATTGACAATGTTGATGAGCTTCTCTAATTATGGTATGCTATTTTTCTTTATTATAATTCACTAGCCATCCTATGAAGAGATTCAAAGTCATTAAAGTTGAGGTGTATACTTGTCTGCCATTCATTAACTAGTTCAATGATATTTTTAGGATGAAGGTATGTTCCGTAGTCCCTCTTCTTTTCCTGAACCCAGCTTATTCTGTCCTCAACCTGTTGTCAATTTCCATTTCTTATTCTGTCGATCAAAATTCTACTGAGTACTTTGCTGAAGGGACTCAGCAGAGTTATTCCGTGCCAGTTTTGGTACTGCTTCAAATCACCTGTTTTAGGCAGTTTAACTATCAGCCCGCGTTTTCAGTTGCATGGTACTCTCTCTTTTCCCCTTATCACATCAAATAGCTCTTTTAATCTGTTAAAGGTAAATTCCAAGTTGCTCTATAATAACTCAGCTGTTATTGAGTCAACACCTGGCGACTTTGCATTCTTTAGTTTCTTGAGTGCTTCCTTTATATCATGTCGACTGACTCTCTCAGTGCTTATCTCAGCTACTTGTTGATTTTCTCCGTCTTGCAGTCGTCACTGATCTTTGTGCTTCTTCCCTATTTAAGACTTCTTTAGAGCCCATCATCCACCTGTCCTTTAACTCTTCTTCTTCACTTCAGATTTGCCTATTCTTTTCCTTGACATTCATGTTCTGCCTTAGGCTCTCATACTTTTGTCACGGTGTACAGTGTCTTAACGTTTTGATTTATTGCGGCTTTTTCTGCGTCTGTTGCAATGTCATCAATCCATTTCCTTTCATCAGCTCTTATTCTCTGCTTAACCTCTCTGTCTTTTTCTCTTTCTCAATATCCTTTCATTCTCTGGCCTTGTTCCTAGTATCTTTTGGTGAATGCTGTTCCTCTGCTCAATTAGATGTCATGTATTTTTACTTATCTACGGTTTCCTGCTCCGCTTCTTCCTTACCATCACTTTTTTCTATTTTGTGTAGGTTTCCTCTAAGATACTTGACATATCTTACACCAGACTATCTTGCTCATTTCCTTCAATTTCGTCCTGTAGGGCTGCATATATATGTCTCAGTTCTATTTTAAACCCTTTCTCTCCATCTCCATTTTTGATCTTTTCAAGAATAATCCCTCCTCCAACATCATCACCTTCCACCGCAATAGTAACTTATTCCACCTGATCTAATCCTTACCCACTCTTCCCCCTTTTCTACCCTACCATCCTATCCTTTATTTTTTGTATTACCTTTATTTGCACCTTTATTTTCTTTTAATCTGATTTTTTCTCTCCGTCCTATTCCCTCTCCCTCTCTCATTTTCCGTCCTAACTCTTGCACTTTAAATTTCTAACACCCTCTTGGCACATTTGATTCTGACTGTCACGGTGCCGTTAAACATCAAGAAACCTAACCAAACCAAACCTATTTTAAAGTGGTTCTTCCATGTCTTCTCAAAAAAATAAGATTTAACCTGTTATAGGTTTTTAAATCCTTAAATTCAATAATCCGTCAAGAAAGCCTAAAAGTAAGTCCATTTTCATAATGAAAAAAGGACTTAGAAAAAGATAATTTATTGCTTGCCCCCCAAAAAAGTTGAAAGGGATTTGAAAGGGATTTGAGACGTCATAAGTTTGCCATTGTCATTTCAGGGGCTGCTGATCGTAAACAATGCATCACACACATACTATGTACAAATAGCTTCTGATTGCGAACATTTTTGGGCTATTCAGATCTTAATTTGTCATCTTCAAAAGTTCAAGCTATGATTTGAAAATAAATGAAGAACATTCTCATAATGAAGAGATGTCGTTCCTTTTGAATTTGAACCGCTTGCAG
The DNA here is from genome assembly GCA_020152595.1 of Chiridota heheva. Classification (NCBI taxonomy): domain Eukaryota; kingdom Metazoa; phylum Echinodermata; class Holothuroidea; order Apodida; family Chiridotidae; genus Chiridota; species Chiridota heheva. The sequence continues at coordinate 293,609 of JAIGNY010003412.1, read as the reverse complement.
ACAAGAAAGAAGGATCAGGCTTACAACCCTTACACGGTCTCTTACACGGTCCTACAGTAATTACTTGCTTAGTAGGTATGAAATTGTTACTGTTTCACAAGTAATATTTTGTTAAACATTATAATCAAATTGAAGTGTTTGCAACAGCATCTAGTTTTTTTGTACGTTTTATGGAAATATAAAGTTTTATTTATCAATGTTCAAGTCTCTGTCGCTTGACGTTTGGTCAACAGGTCTACGTGAACTGATATTGTCGTGAGCCTGAATATGACACTGTACCCAGTAAGACCTCAAAACTCGGTTCATGTCAAGTGCACAAAACAAGTCAAGAATTGTCTCGTTTTGCTGCCCTTTGCCATTGATTAACGACTTTTTGTTTGAGAATTTGTATTACTGCATCCTCCAACTACCCAACACTGCGGCATTTTGTTTAATATTTGCTTGAAAAATGTAATATTTTAGAAGAACAAACAGAGATGCTATCGATACTAGTTATGACATTTCAATGGCTGACACACGTTGTACGTGGCATCGATGCATTGTTTACATACAGACGTTCCCAAAATGACGTCATTGCGTAATGAGCCTTTTTCTGTTTTGTTTTTGTCAAGGTGACAGAAATGGATTTTTCTTTTGCAATTTTCTTACAATCGATTGGGTTTTGTGCAGAAAAAGTTAAATTTTTGCAAAACAATTACCCGAATTGATATATTTAACCTAAGTTCTAACTTTCATGGCAGGACCACTTTAAAGCTCATGTGACTCACTTCGTATTGCTGTAGTTTGACTGTGCCGAAGCGCTCTCTCCTCCCGTTCTTTTTCTTGATGACACCTGCAGTTTATGTTTTATAGTCGTTTTTACTAGATATATCTGCAAGTGCTACGATATACCCTTATATTTAGGACAGACTTTTTAAAGCGCCTACTGACAAGCGTACGGTCAATTTGATTTGTGATCTGACCAGCCTGAGATATCCATGTAACTTTGTGGATATTATTGTGCGTACTGTTCTTTCAGATCACACATCTCATACAGTCTGCTACCATTGTCGTTCCTGCTTCCTACTAGTCAATGTCTTCATATGACTTGTGGGTGTACAACATTTTCTTCTCCAACTTTGGCATATCTCCAGTAGTGATCAGCATGTCATGCTGGTGTATACTATCAGTGACATCATGGATCTCCGGTAGAAATCATCGTCTCGTTATCGTTATCCTCAGTGGGAGCATATAAATGGATGACGATCATCTTGATGTACTTTGAGTAAAATCTTGCTTTAATGATCCAGTCGCTTATAGGGGTCCAGTCAATCAGGTCACACTCTGCTTTCATTGACAACATTAAAACGCCTCTCAATGTATGTCATCATCTCTTCCGGCGAATTGTCTCCCCTGAGACCCACTTCATTTTCCACTTCCTGTTCAATGGCTTTCGCAAATACCAAGTATGCGTATTTCCATCTTCTTCATGATGTTTGCAATCTGTACCACATTTATTGCGGGTACAAAAATCTTACATTCCAATTTCCTACCTTAAGTTTTGTCTATGGATTTACCAGTGATGTATCCGGCTATGGGCTTCTCTCTGCTTTCACCCACACGCGTCATGTTGCCATCATGTGGTATCACTGTGCTTCCAAGGTAGTTTCATTTGGCATTTCTGTTCTGGTTTCTATGATGATATTTTCCTCTATAAAACACTAGCAGTTTTTTATATCGCAATTCAATTTGCACCAACATTTTGGTAAACAGAAGAAGCTACATATATATATATATATATATATATATATATATAATGGTGCATCCCAACTACCAGTCCCGACCAGTTCTGATTCAATGGAGTTTTACTGTAAATTCATGCTAATTTCTTAGGCAAACCGAGCGAACAAGAATCTACCCGACAGGCGACAGCCTGAGTGGATCATCTCATTAACGAGACTTTATACTTTGAACTTCCCGTAAACTCAGAATCTGGGACAATTTTTGCGACAAACGGCATAAATTTCCCGAAAAACCGCATTTTTTTTATTTCTGAAAATCATTTATAGGGGTGATACACCCTCACATCCGTCGCCATGGTGATGCTCCTGCTTGCATGCACGGGACCCATGGGTCACCAAAGGGCCCTGTTGCGTGGTCCATGTGATGAATTACCATGGCATCGTAAACGGCAGAACTGGAACTTGCCCTCTCCCCCACTTTGTTTTTCTTCAAAATTTTGAAAAGTGCTCTTATTCAGATAGGAAAAGTTCCCTTTTTAATTTAAGTGCCCTCAAGAATATTAGTCTTTTTTAGTCATGTTAGAAAAAAACATGCCCTTTTAATATTGAAAAACTTCCATCTTTTCTTGGCTATAATCCCTCAATTTCTTGCAGGGATTTGCGTTAAATAGGGCCGCCTGGGACCTCTCTTTTTCAAACATTCCCATAGCGCATTGAAGTATTGTTTATATAGTTAGCTACAAGCCTTCCTTTGATTGTATGCTAAAATGAACAAATCATCTTTACAATGATTTGTATCATCTTCCATAGATAATTGTTGATGCTTGCTTATCGCATGTAGTTCAAAGAGGTGAATGGAGGTATTGGTGATTGCTCAAATGATAACATACAGGGAGGAATAATTTATGCAGATTACAAGGGGCGTATGCACTACACCTTTACCTGATAGCTGATGTCAGATTTACACAGGTTCATGAGTCACAATTCTGTACAGTGGCTTAACTAAAGGGGGGACAGGAGGGGCAGCCGCCTCCGGCCCAGACCCTATTAGGGTGCCCGTAAAAAAATATATACCATTATACCATAGGGGCCCACAGGGCACCACTCGTCCCATGGCTCGTAGGACCCTTACTACGCCACTTGGTGAAATTAACGGGAGCGGGGAGCAGGAGGGGCATCTTGGGCCCTATCAGGAGGCCCGTTAAAAATATATAGGGCCCGCCCACAGGGTCCCATTTTCCCCGGCCCGTAGGACCTTGCTACGCCACTGATTACTTTTTGACTTAAATAGAGATTTATAATATCACAAACATATTTTCAACTTTCTATCTCCATGGAGATTGTCAGAGGAGGTGCAATTTAAGGTAGACAATACCTGTTACGGTATTGATTAGTTTACCAACAAATTAGTGTAAACGTTCACTTTGAGATTTACTTGATTTCTGTATCAATTTTGCCTTTTTTCTGTCGAAAGTATGAAAAGTTTCCAAGATTCAAGTCAAATTGGTGAAAAAGTCGTTTTTCCTCCTTTTTGTGACTCATTTTCTATGAAAACGGACAATTCTACTGTTTTTTCATGTGTTTGTGTAAATGCACCTGATTTCGTAATCGAAATTTTCGATTTGATTTAAAACATGAAACGATATTTGTTTTTTTACGTGATTTTTGTGTTCTGATAAACTTGAAAATCAACTGGCTAAAACGTACAGACCTTAGAGGTCCCGCCGTTTGTAGTTATAGATGTTTATCTTCTGGTTTTCAAGTAGCTTGTGTAAATGTACTTGCACTTCACCAAAATTTAACAGTTGTTTGTTCACACAACATACTTCACACAAGCTATAAGTACAATGTATATTCATGAGTCTCTCATACCTAAATAGAGGATATCTTCTCAATACTGTGATCAAACCCACCCAAAATTGCATCCTCGAATTGCTGCCCATGCGAGTTTGGATTTACTTAGATGTGTCCAGTGCAATGCTACCATTAATTCAGGCGGGATGTATTTTTTGTATATGTTTATGTGGTTTTTTTCTCCTTCGTAGGTTCTCCTGGCAATATATACAAGCGCATCAGTGATATGGTAGAACAGCAAGCTATGATTCCAATTGAATATACTGGGGAAAGGAAACAATCAAAGGCAACAGAGATTCAGAGCGAATGAGTAACACCATTCGTACTAGTGTCTTCGGTAATGCTCCCTCCTCAACAAGCTCTTGGACCAACATACCAGCATATACACATGAGACCACTTGACCAAAGGCAAAATTTGATGTATGCGACATATCGACGTTGAACCATAACATCAGAGGAGTAATTTCATTTAGGTCTAATATATATATATATATATATATATATATATATATATATATATATATATATATATATATATATATATATATATATATATATATATATATATATATATATATATATATATATATATATATATATATATATATATATATATATATATATATATATATATATATATATATATATATATATATATATATATATATATATATATATATATATATATATAAATGATGAGATATACGACCTCTCTAAAGTTTAATGATACTTTCATAATCCAACTGTGCTATAGAATGTAACGCAAAATATTTCGGTCTGACTTCAGACCTTCTTCAGTTGCAAGTGATTTGTGTGTAAGAAATAGAGTGCAAGTATTAGGTATTCGTGATGGCTTTTCTGAACCATGTGTAGTTGCTCAAGTGTGCTAAATCCTTATTTAATCCTGTTAGATGGGTTTTTAGTTTGATAATCATCTTTAATTCCATTGATGTGCGTTGGTGTGTAACAGAGAAGCCTCCAGAAGCCTTGCAACTGAAGAAGGTCTGAAGTCAGACCGAAATATTTTGCGTTATATTCTATAGCACAGTTGGATTATGAAAGTATCATTAAACCTTAGAGAGGTCGTATATCTCATCATTTTTATGTTAAGCCTCCAACACACGCACCAAGCCAAGGATATATATATATATATATATATATATATATATATATATATATATATATATATATATATATATATATATATATATATATATATATATATATATATATATATATATATATATATATATATATATATATATATATATATATATATATATATATATATATATATATATATATATATATAATATTTATATAGATATATATATATATAAATATATATATATATATATATATATATATATATTTATATATATATATATATATATATATATATATATATATATATTATATACATATATATATATATATATATATATATATATATATATATATAGATATATATATATATATATATATATATATATATATAAATATATATATATATTTATATATATTTACATACATATATATATATATATATATATATATATATATATATATATATATATATATATATATATATATATATATACATATATATATATATTCATATATATATATATATACATATATATATATATATATATATATATATATATATATATATATATATATATATATATATATATATATATATATATATATATATATATATATCAATATTTATATAGATATATATATATAAATATATATATATATATATATATATATATATATATATATTTATATACATATATATATATATATATATATATATATATATATATATAGATATATATATATATATATATATATATATATAAATATATATATATATTTATATATATTTACATACATATATATATATATATATATATATATATATATATATATATATATATATATATATATATATACATATATATATATATTCATATATATATATATATATATATATATATATATATATATATATATATATATACATATATATATATATATATATATATATATATATATATATATATACATATATATATACATATATACATATATATATATATATATATATATATATATATATATATATATATATATACATATATATATATATATTCATATATATATATATATATACATATATATATATATATATATATATATATATATATATATATATATATATATATATATATATATATACATATATATATACATATATACATATATATATATATATATATATATATATATATATATATATATATATATATATATATATATATATATATATATATAAATATAAATATATATATATATATATATATATATATATATATTTATATATATATATATCTATATAAATATTGATATATATATATATATATATATATATATATATATATATATATATATATATATATATATATATATATATATATATATATATATATATATATATATATATATATATATATATATATATATATATATATATATATATATATATATATATATATATATATATATATATATATATATATATATATATATATATATATATATATATATATATATATATATATATATACATATACATACATTGAAACTGTCAGGCACCCTCTAAAATGGGCCCAAATGGCATATTTTTAAACTTGCTCGTTTACCAACATACCTGCATATAGATGTTGGACCCTAATATCAGGGGAAGAATTTCATATAGGTCTCAAACAACTGGCTCAAATGACATATTACGTGTTGACTTGTTGAAAATTGGCGTTTTCGGCCCTTTGGTACATTGGGGCTTCTAAAAAAGGTAGTGGACCAACATACCGGCGTATACACATGGAACGCCTTGACCAAAGGAATAATTTGACATATGCGACATATCCATTGAAGCCGTCAGGCACCCTTTGGACCCTAATTTCAGAGGATAAATTTTGTATACGCCTCATATCTATTGAAAGCCATCAGGCATATTAGCAATTGGCCCAAACGACATATTACGTGGTGACTTGTTGAAATTGGCGTTTTTCGACACTTTGGTGCGCTGGGGCTTCTAAAAAAGCTAGTGGATCAACATGCCGGCGTATACACATGGAACCTCTTGACCAAAGGAAGAATTTGACATATGCGATATATCCATTGAAGCCGTCAGGCACCCTCTAAAATGGGCCATATGGCATATTTTGACAAAAAAGTTCAGGTTTTCGGCCCTTTGCATCCCTGATACTCCCACATTAGCTCGTGCACCAACATACCCGCATATAGACGTTGGACCCTATATCCATTTAAGCTGTCAGGTACACACAACAATGGACCAAACGACATATTACGTGGTACATGACTTGTTTCAATTGGCTTTTTTGTCCAATTGGTGCCCTGGGGCTTCTAAAAGCTCGTGGACCAGCGTATCTGCGTATACACATAGGACCCCTTGACCAAAGAAACATTTTGACATATACGACATATCCCTTGAAGCCGTCAGGCGCCATCTAAAATGGGCCCAAATGGCATATTTTGATAGAACATTTTCGGTGTTGAGCCCTTTGCAGCCCTGGGGCTCATAAACTAGCTCGTGGACCAACATACTTGCATATAGACGTTGGACCTTAACATCAGAGAAGTAACGTCATATAGGTCCTATATCCATTACAGCCAAGAGGCACACTAAACAAATATTCCAAATGACATATTACGTGGTGACTTGTTGAAATTGTTGTTTTTCGGCCGTTTGGTGCCCTGGGGCTTCTAAACTAGCTCGTGACCAACATACCCGCGTATACACATGAGGCCCCTTCCAAAGCGGAATAATTTGACATAGGCCACATATCCATTGGAGTTGTCAGACATCCTCTAAAATGGGCCCAAATGGCATATGTTGACAGAAAATTACAGGTGTTCGGCTCTTTGCAGCTATGGTGCTCCTAAACTAGCTCATGGACCAGCATACCCGCATATAGACGTTGGACCCTAACATCAGAGGAGTAATTTCATATAGATCCCATATCCATTGAAGCCGTCAGGCACACTAAATAATTGGCCCAAATGACATATTACGTGGTGACTTGTTGAAATTGGCATTTTTCGGCCTTTTGGTGCCCTGGGGCTTCTAAACTACCTCGTTCACCAACATACCCGCATTCAGACGTTAAACCCTAACATCAAAGGAGTAATTTCATATAAGTTCCATATCCACTGAAGCCGTTAGGCATACTAAATAAATAGCACAAATGACATGTTACGTGGTGACTTGTTGAAATTGGCGTTTTTCGGCCCTTTGGTGCCCTGGGGCTTCTAAAATAGCTCGTTGACCAACATACCCTCAAAAAGGCGTTGGACCCTAACATCAGAGGAGTAATTTCATATACACCCCTTATCCATTGAAGCCGTCAGGCACACTAAAAAATGTCCCAAATGACATATGACGTGGAGACTTGCTGAAATTGGCGTTGTTCGGCCCTTTGGTGCCTTGGTGCTTCTAAAATAGCTCGTGGACCAACAAACCAACGTATTCACATTGGATCCTTTGACCAAAGGAATAATTTGACATAGGCGACATATCCATTGAAGCCGTCAGGCACCCTTTAAAATAGATCCAAATTGCGACTCTTGGATATGGCGCGATCTCTTTATTATTCAAACCACTTTCTGCCCATATTTGACATTTCCCGCCCCACTCTCAAGTTTTAGGGAAAAAACATAGGTCCCCCCCCCCCCACCCTCCTTCCTTAATTTCATCCCATACAATTAACTCTCACCATCACATTAATCACCTAAAATCTAGCTACACACGGCCAGGCGTAGTTTTCATATCATTACGTCACTCCCACCTCTCCGAAAGACGAGTTATAACTGGTTCTGTTTCATAGTCCCCTATCTTTAGCGGAAGGCGTAAACTGGCCTGGCGTGAACAAATTGTCATTTGTAACTCCTCACACTGTGCATTTATATTTGCGCATTCATATCCATATGCTTGCAAACAGGGTTAATGTAATGATGACAATTTGAATATCAGTCCACCCTTTTCACGAATTACTGAGGCGCAATCCACAAGAAGCATGTACTTGAAATCTCCCTGCAGTGACCGAGTTATTGCCTGGAAGAGGTTTTGCGCTTCATTGCACTCTATATTATTGTACTATCTAGTTCAAAACAGCCAATACATCGGTAGAACCAGGAGTTGCCATTTACTCCCTAGTGTAACTACAACGTCCACAGCCATACAACGTCCAACGTTTCATCCTCCTGCATTTGTGGTCACTGAAAGGAAATGGCTTTTAAAGTGATACACTAAATACACACTTAGAGTCTACTAACTGTGGTGTAGCGGTTATTATACCTGTCTACAGACCATGAGGTCCTAGGTTTAAGCCTGGGTTGGATAGACACACCAGTGCACTACGACTGGTTATCAAAAGCCGTGGACATTGACTTGGTTGTCGATGTTATGTCTGTCCGTACGTCGTACCTGTGTTCTCGTCCGGGTCGTATTAAGCGTTTCGTGATAGCATTGTTACTATCATAACCGAATACGCAGGCGACGACCCCGTCATTGTAATTGTGTGTTCACTCGTCGTCGTCGCACACTTAGTTACATCGATTGTTTTGTATGGCATTAGAATTTCCATGGTTGGGTTCGTCTGCCTCACACAAGAAGCCTTTTGGCATTATAAAGCCATATACTCTGTCATACAAACTCCTACGAGTTTGTGGTACGCTGCCACCATTCATTTATACATAAATGAAAAAACAAGTAAAATAATACAAGATAGACATCAAGTACATGTTGTCCGTTAATCAAAATCAAACTCTAAACACGAGAAATTGCATTGCTCTAATCTATTGCTCTGTTTGATATACCAATTTTACTCCCACTCAAAAACCTAAGCCATCACTCTCTGATCACGAACTCTCTTCTCTCTTCTATATTACTCCATCCCTTAATAACTTTAGGTCCTAATCACTTTAGGCCAATCAGGCACACACACATATCAATACTTGTTAAACTTAAAACCAATCAGTAACAGACACTTTATTCAGGACCCACTTCTTTTGTTTAAATTTACTAGGGAAGATAAATGAGCATCATGCCTGCCAATCCTCTGTTTGATATACCAATTTTACTCCCACTCAAAAACCTAAGCCATCACTCTCTGATCACGAACTCTCTTCTCTCTTCTATATTACTCCATCCCTTAATAACTTTAGGTCCTAATCACTTTAGGCCAATCAGGCACACACACATATCAATACTGTTAAACTTAAAACCAATCAGTAACAGACACTTTATTCAGGACCCACTTCTTTTGTTTAAATTTACTAGGGAAGATAAATGAGCATCATGCCTGCCAATCCTCTGTTTGATATACCAATTTTACTCCCACTCAAAAACCTAAGCCATCACTCTCTGATCACGAACTCTCTTCTCTCTTCTATATTACTCCATCCCTTAATAACTTTAGGTCCTAATCACTTTAGGCCAATCAGGCACACACACATATCAATACTTGTTAAACTTAAAACCAATCAGTAACAGACACTTTATTCAGGACCCACTTCTTTGTTTAAATTTACTAGGAAGATAAATGAGCATCATGCCTGCCAATCCTCTGTTTGATATACCAATTTTACTCCCACTCAAAAACCTAAGCCATCACTCTCTGATCACGAACTCTCTTCTCTCTTCTATATTACTCCATCCCTTAATAACTTTAGGTCCTAATCACTTTAGGCCAATCAGGCACACACACATATGAATACTTGTTAAACTTAAAACCAATCAGTAACAGACACTTTATTCAGGACCCACTTCTTTTGTTTAAATTTACTAGGGAAGATAAATGAGCATCATGCCTGCCAATCACAAGTGACTTCTCCAACTGAAATGCCAAGGAGGAGATAGGTTCAAGGAAACCTCAAAATAGGCGATTAATTACACAAAGGGCAGGGTCAGGAAGATGTAGCAAAACCAAAGTATTTAGCCCATGACAATGATAAATTGCTAATGGAGTAAGAGACAGACCACACAGTACAGAGACACCTGGCTGTGGTCAGTGAAGGAGACACAGCCAGTGATTACAGGCAAAATCAGGACAAAGGGGATAATTATCTCAAAAGTGAACCATTCTGACATTGAAATAGTACAGGGAGAACCACAATAACTAATGGGGTAATAAATAAGTATAGGTTAATGCCCTGTGCTAATTCCATCCACCATCAAAGCTATACTGAATAAATAAATTCTAAGCTAAGAAACAAAATACCATCATCAACAATAAGCAAACGAAAATACCTAAATACAAGATGAATACATAAACAGATACATGAATAATCAAAATACAAGAAGTACCACATGTGACACATGTGGGAAGGGGCTACTTTATGACACCCCCCTTTTTCGAAGATGAAAGCTGTGCTTTCAAGAAAAAGAAGTCCTTACAAAGCTGCAACCTGCCTGTAAAATCAAGAATAATCATAAAACATAGCAAGTAAGCATTTTGTGAAAAGATTAATAAAATAACCACTGAAAACCTTTCCAGCAAAGTCATGCTGCTAGAATAAAGATACAGATATATATGAACATGTTTAACTAAAATTCATCAAAATAATTATGCATTTCCAAAATATCAATTGATTTCTTTCAAGTTAAAGAATGTCTTTGGAAAGTTCATTCTAAGCTCAGGTCTACCATTTGACTGATATGAAAGACAGCAGCTTTCTGGAAATAACCTTGGTAGTGACATCAGAATACACATGAATGAGGTTGAAAGGTTAAGTACATCTGAGCTGATAGTGAACCATTTGTGGCTAAACAGTAATTTACCATATCCCTTCACAAGGAGACATAAAAGGTTAAACAGGCATACAATTTTGAAATTATTGTGTCAGGTTTCGTGTCTCATCCTAAAACACATAAATACAACATGATAAACAAACCAAGCCTGGGATACATATAATATCCAAAACAACATCATGTAATAACATGGCATATACAAAAGATACATAAGAAAAATGCAATACATCAAAATCACAAGGTTGCAAGTGAAAAATATGAAATCATGGATCAAATTCGAATCAAACACAATTAAAAAACTCTTGACAATGCATCTGCGTTGCCATTATTTTTACCCTTCTTATGAGCAATTGAGAAGCTATATTGAAGGAAAGTGACCACCGAACTAATCTGGGATTATTACTTTTCATCGTATCTAACCACTTTAAGGGTTGATGGTCACTTTGGATAAGAAATTTGGTCCCAAACAAATACACATGTAGCTTCTTAATTGCCCACACAATAGCTAGGCATTCTTTTTCTATAGTCGCATAATTTTCTTCTCTGGGAAAAAGTTTCCTACTTATATACATGGTTGGGTGCTCTAGGCCTTCATCATCAAACTGACAAAGTACTGCCCCTATACCTCTTTCTGATGCATCAGTTTGAAGGATAAATTGCTTCTTAAAATCAGGGCTCTTAAGAACGGGCTCACTAACCAAAGCTTCTTTAAGCTTTTGGAATGCGTTTTCACATTTGTCCTCCCAGATAACCTGATTTGGATTCTTTGACTTTGTGAGGTCACTGAGAGGGCTTGCTATTGCCGAGCAGTCTGGTATAAACTGTCGGTAATAATTTATCAACCCCAGGAACGATCTCACATCCTTCTTAGTCACTGGTGTTGGGAAATTTGACACTGCCATAAGTTTATCTGGGTGCGGTTGTAATTTTCCATTTCCAACTACATACCCTAAGTACGGCACTCTTGTGCTTGCAAAGTACACTTTTGACGGCTTAACTGTCAACCCGGCCTCACGTATCTGATCTAACACTGTCTCAATATGCACCATGTGTTCTTCCCACGTTGAACTGAATATAATGATGTCATCAATATAGGCCTTAGCAAATTTACTGCACCCCATTAATACTCTATCAACTAATCTTTGAAAGGTTGCAGGGGCATTTTGCATACCAAAGGGCATGACGAGATATTCAAACAACCCAAAGGGAGTCACAAATGCAGACTTTGCTTTTGCATCTTCACTTAAAGAAACTTGCCAGTATCCCTTTGTTAAATCCAGACTAGAGATAAATTTGGCATTACCAACATCATCAATTAGTTCCTCAATTTTGGGGATTGGGTAAGCATCAAATTTCGTTACTTGATTCAACTTCCGGTAATCAGTGCAGAACCGAATGCTGCCATCCTTTTTTTGGGACTAGCACAACAGGGGAAGCCCAGGAACTATGTGACCTTTGAATTATTCCTGTTCAAACATTTGCTGAAGCTCCTTTTCTACAGTGTCTTTTATTGCAGGTGGAAGCCTATATGCCCTTTGTCGTATGGGCGTGTCACATGTAACCTCAATTGAATGTTGAGTGATGTTGGTGCGCCCAGGTAAATCAGTCAATGTGGTGTCAAAAGATTCCAAAAGATTTGATAAATCACACAGCTGTTCAGCTGTTAGTTCATCACCAAGCTTTGCATCTTTCCAACTTCAGTCCTTTGACCTAATTCAGGGACAGTCTATTTCCTCCCAATCTGAGGCACACCTCCTCATCAATAATATGAGATTCATTTGCATCACCACTCTGTTGTTTATTGTTGGGACCCAACACTTCAAATTTTGCCCAATCTATAGTTATTACAGGTTCCGGAACTAATTCCTTTACACATTTATTCCCCCTCCTAGATTGAGAAAGGAGGTGATTTTCATTTGTGACTGGAGTCATTTTTACATCAGTTTTTCGATTATACTCTTTTTCACGAGTTTCTTCTGTGTTTTGCTGTTTCGCTTGACTGCGTGTTACTACAGCTACAACACTTTCATTTTCATAAACTTCATTTCCCAGAAGCACATCATAACGTAAGTCCTTCGATACACCAGCAGTGACCCACCCATTAAAGTAACTACAACTTACAAATACCCTTGCTACAGGAAAAGATTTTGGTACATCATCAAAGCCACGAACTGTTACATATTTCTCTTTCAAAATCTGTTGGGGTTCCACATACATCTCTTTTACCATGGTCTGGTTGCATCCAGTATCACGTAAAATACATGCATGTTTGTCATTCACTGAACCCTGCACTACGAAATCCAAATGTATAGAACTGCTACAGACATTTCCTTCTCTAGTTTTAATCTCAGGGGAATTTTGTCTTTCACCCCTTTTCTGAGGGCAATTAGGGGCTATATGACCCTGTTCCTTACATCTATAACATGTACGGATGTCTCCCTCACCCTCTCTTCCTACATTATACCCATTAGCCTGCTTTGCCGATGCAGGTTTATTATCACCTGAGGCGGCCTCCTGGAAGTTTCTACCAGTCTTTATACTGCCTTCGAAAGTACTAGTAAACCACTTCCACCCCCCTCGGGATACAGCATACTCATCTGCCATGTGAGCCATTTCTAGTGGGGTGGCAGGACTTTTCTCACGCAACCAAACCGCAAGATCCTTCGGTAATTGCTGCAATGCCTGTTCCCTCAACAGGACTTTTTTGATATCTTGAGTATTTTTGACGGATTCTGAATTCATCCATCTATCCAGATGGGAAGACAGTTTCACCATCCACTCTTTAAAACTCTCACCATATCCCCGGCGTGAGGAGCGGAACTTCCGTCGGTAGGTCTCAGCATTCAGCTGATACTTTTCTAATATTGCTGCCTTCACCCGGTTGTAACTACTCAGGTGCTCAACGGCAAGACCTGCATACGCCTCCTTCGCCTTCCCTGTCAGACGGGGGGCTAATAAATTGGCCCACTTTTGCTTGTCAACTTGACTAACCACCATCAAGTTTTCAAAAGTTTAAAGATATACATCAATATCTTCATTGGGCCCTAACACAGGGACAGAGATATTGCTAGGCCTTTCCCATGACCTCTCAAGGATGGTCATCCTAGCCTCCATCTCCTCCCTCTGCAACTGGAGAGTTGCCTGAAATTGCTCCTGTTCCATCTTCATTCTCTTGAGCTCAAGCTGGAACAGCTGATCTGCCGAGAGGCCTTTAGCAGCATTTTGTCCTGCACTATTTTCCTCCCTTGCCCCCAACCCAGTCACTTCAGTGGAAAATGTACCTAGTAAAAAGTCATCTTCCCTTGACATTCATCATTCACCTCCTAGACTGCTGCCTAGTATAATATGGATGAGACATATCTACCTGACACGTTAATCAATTAAGGACTAAACAATATTTCCAAAAATTGCCTCTAGTCTCAATGAAAGGATATGGCTACTTACCATTCAGCCACTTCTATCCTCGATGTTGTATCCAGGCGTCTCTTCCAGTGTCATACAAACTCCTACGAGTTTGTGGTACGCTGCCACCATTCATTTATACATAAAATGAAAAAACAAGTAAAATAATACAAGATAGACATCAAGTACATGTTGTCCGTTAATCAAAATCAAACTCCAAACACGAGAAATTGCATTGCTCTAATCTATTGCTCTGTTTGATGTACCAATTTTACTCTCACTCAATAACCTAAGCCATCACTGTCTGATGACGAACTCTCTCTCTCTCTCCTATTTTACTCCATCCCTTAATAACTTTAGGTCCTAATAACTTTAGGCCAATCAGGCACACACACATATCAATACTTGTTAAACTTAAAACCAATCAGCAACAGACACTTTATTCAGGACCCACCCTTTTGGTTAAATTTACTAGGAAGATAAATGAGCATCATGCCTGCCAATCACAAGTGACTTCTCCAACTGAAATGCCAAGGAGAAGATAGGTTCAAGGAAACCTCAAAATAGGTGATTAATAACACAAAGGGCAGGGTCAGGATGTAGCAAAACCAAAGTATTTAGCCCATGACAATGATAAATTGCTCATGGAGCAAGAGACAGACCACACAGTACAGAGACACCGTGGCTGTGGTCAGTGAAGGAGACACAGCCAGTGATTACAGGCAAAATTAGGACAAAAAGGGATAATTATCTCAAAAGTGAACCATTCTGACATTGAAATAGTACAGGGAAAACCACAATAACTAATGGGGTAATAAATAAGTATAGGTTAATGCCCTGTGCTAATTCCATCCACCATCAAAGCTATACTGAATAAATAAATTCTAAGCTAAGAAACAAAATACCATCATCAACAATAAGCAAACGAAAATACCTAAATACAAGATGAATACATAAGCAGATACATGAATAATCAAAATACATGAAGTACCACATATGACACATGTGAGAAGGGGCTACTTTATGACACCCCCCTTTTTCGAAGATGAAAGCTGTGCTTTCAAGAAAAAGAAGTCCTTACAAAGCTGCAACCTGCCTGTAAAATCAAGAATAATCATAAAACATAGCAAGTAAGCATTTTGTGAAAAGATTAATGAAATAACCACTGAAAACCTTTCCAGCAAAGTCATGCTGCTGGAATAAAGATACAGATATATATGAACATGTTTAACTAAAATTCATCAAAATAATTATGCATTTCCAAAATATCAATTGATTTCTTTCAAGTTAAAGAATGTCTTTGGAAAGTTCATTCTAAGCTCAGGTCTACCATTTGACTGATATGAAAGACAGCAGCTTTCTGGAAATAACCTTGGTAGTGACATCAGAATACACATGAATGAGGTTGAAAGGTTAAGTACATCTGAGCTGATAGTGAACCATTTGTGGCTAAACAGTAATTTACCATATCCCTTCACAAGGAGACATAAAAGGTTAAAGAGGCATACAATTTTGAAATTATTGTGTCAGGTTTCGTGTCTCATCCTAAAACACATAAATACAACATGATAAACAAACCAAACCTTGGATACATATAATATCCAAAACAACATCATGTAATAACATGGCATATACAAAAGATACATAAGAAAAATGCAATACATCAAAATCACAAGGTTGCAAGTGAAAAATATGAAATCATGGATCAAATTCGAATCAAACACAATTAAAAAACTCTTGACAATGCATCTGCGTTGCCATTATTTTTACCCTTCTTATGAGCAATTGAGAAGCTATATGGCTGAAGGGAAAGTGACCACCGAACTAATCTGGGATTATTACTTTTCATCGTATCTAACCACTTTAAGGGTTGATGGTCACTTTGGATAAGAAATTTGGTCCCAAACAAATACACATGTAGCTTCTTAATTGCCCACACAATAGCTAGGCATTCTTTTTCTATAGTCGCATAATTTTCTTCTCTGGGAAAAAGTTTCCTACTTATATACATGGTTGGGTGCTCTAGGCCTTCATCATCAAACTGACAAAGTACTGCCCCTATACCTCTTTCTGATGCATCAGTTTGAAGGATAAATTGCTTCTTGAAATCAGGGCTCTTAAGAACGGGCTCACTAACCAAAGCTTCTTTAAGCTTTTGGAATGCGTTTTCACATTTGTCCTCCCAGATAACCTGATTTGGATTCTTTGACTTTGTGAGGTCACTGAGAGGGCTTGCTATTGCCGAGCAGTCTGGTATAAACTGTCGGTAATAATTTATCAACCCCAGGAACGATCTCACATCCTTCTTAGTCACTGGTGTTGGGAAATTTGACACTGCCATAAGTTTATCTGGGTGCGGTTGTAATTTTCCATTTGCAACTACATACCCTAAGTACGGCACTCTTGTGCTTGCAAAAGTACACTTTGACGGCTTAACTGTCAACCCGGCCTCACGTATTTGATCTAACACTGTCTCAATATGCACCATGTGTTCTTCCCACGTTGAACTGAATATAATGATGTCATCAATATAGGCCTTAGCAAATTTACTGCACCCCATTAATACTCTATCAACTAATCTTTGAAAGGTTGCAGGGGCATTTTGCATACCAAAGGGCATGACGAGATATTCAAACAACCCAAAGGGAGTCACAAATGCAGACTTTGCTTTTGCATCTTCACTTAAAGAAACTTGCCAGTATCCCTTTGTTAAATCCAGACTAGAGATAAATTTGGCATTACCAACATCATCAATTAGTTCCTCAATTTTGGGGATTGGGTAAGCATCAAATTTCGTTACTTGATTCAACTTCCGGTAATCAGTGCAGAACCGAATGCTGCCATCCTTTTTAGGGACTAGCACAACAGGGGAAGCCCAGGAACTGTGTGACCTTTGAATTATTCCCTGTTCAAACATTTGCTGAAGCTCCTTTTCTGCAGTGTCTTTTACTGCAGGTGGAAGCCTATATGCCCTTTGTCGTATGGGCGTGTCACATGTAACCTCAATTGAATGTTGAGTGATGTTGGTGCGCCCAGGTAAATCAGTCAATGTGGTGTCAAAAGATTCCAAAAGATTTGATAAATCACACAGCTGTTCAGCTGTTAGTTCATCACCAAGCTTTGCATCTTTCCAAGTTTCAGTCCTTTGACCTAATTCAGGACAGTCTATTTCCCTCCCAATCTGAGGCACACCTCCCTCATCAATAATATGAGATTCATTTGCATCACCACTCTGTTGTTTATTGTTGGGACCCAACACTTCAAATTTTGCCCAATCTATAGTTATTACAGGTTCCGGAACTAATTCCTTTACACATTTATTCCCCCTCCTAGATTGAGAAAGGAGGTGATTTTCATTTGTGACTGGAGTCATTTTTACATCAGTTTTTCGATTATACTCTTTTTCACGAGTTTCTTCTGTGTTTTGCTGTTTCGCTTGACTGCGTGTTACTACAGCTACAACACTTTCATTTTCATAAACTTCATTTCCCAGAAGCACATCATAACGTAAGTCCTTCGATACACCAGCAGTTACCCACCCATTAAAGTAACTACAACTTACAAATACCCTTGCTACAGGAAAAGATGTTGGTACATCATCAAATCCACGAACTGTTACACATTTCTCTTTCAAAATCTGTTGGGGTTCCACATACATCTCTTTTACCATGGTCTGGTTGCATCCAGTATCACGTAAAATACATGCATGTTTGTCATTCACTGAACCCTGCACTACGAAATCCAAATGTATAGAACTGCTACAGACATTTCCTTCTCTAGTTTTAATCTCAGGGGAATTTTGTCTTTCACCCCTTCTCTGAGGGCAATTAGGGGCTATGTGACCCTGTTCCTTACATCTATAACATGTACGGGTGTCCCCCTCACCCCCTCTTCCTACATTATACCCATTAGCCTGCTTTGCCGATGCAGGTTTATTATCACCTGAGGCGGCCTCCTGGAAGTTTCTACCAGTCTTTTTACTGCCTTCGAAAGTACTAGTAAACCACTTCCACCCCCCTCGGGATACAACATACTCATCTGCCATGTGAGCCATTTCTAGTGGGGTGGCAGGACTTTTCTCACGCAACCAAACCGCAAGATCCTTCGGTAATTGCTGCAATGCCTGTTCCCTCAACAGGACTTTTTTGATATCTTGAGTATTTTTGACGGATTCTGAATTCATCCATCTATCCAGATGGGAAGACAGTTTCACCATCCACTCTTTAAAACTCTCACCATATCCCCGGCGTGAGGAGCGGAACTTCCGTCGGTAGGTCTCAGCATTCAGCTGATACTTTTCTAATATTGCTGCCTTCACCCGGTCGTAACTACTCAGGTGCTCAACGGCAAGACCTGCATACGCCTCCCTCGCCTTCCCTGTCAGACGGGGGGCTAATAAATTGGCCCACTTTTGCTTGTCAACTTGACTAACCACCATCAAGTTTTCAAAAGTTTGAAGATATACATCAATATCTTCATTGGGCCCTAACACAGGGACAGAGATATTGCTAGGCCTTTCCCATGACCTCTCAAGGATGGTCATCCTAGCCTCCATCTCCTCCCTCTGCAACTGGAGAGTTGCCTGAAATTGCTCTTGTTCCATCTTCATTCTCTTGAGCTCAAGCTGGAACAGCTGATCTGCCGAGAGGCCTTTAGCAGCATTTTGTCCTGCACTATTTTCCTCCCTTGCCCCCAACCCAGTCACTTCAGTGGAAAATGTACCTAGTAAAAAGTCATCTTCCCCTTGACATTCATCATTCACCTCCCTAGACTGCTGCCTAGTATAATATGGATGAGACATATCTACCTGACACGTTAATCAATTAAGGACTAAACAATATTTCCAAAAATTGCCTCTAGTCTCAATGAAAGGATATGGCTACTTACCATTCAGCCACTTCTATCCTCGATGTTGTATCCAGGCGTCTCTTCCAGGCTACCATAGGTCACTAGTCCGGCTATCAGGTAATGATGTGGTTCACGGAAAACAAGCGAAAATTACAGGCCCTTCCAAATGCTACCAAGTCATCAGCGTCGTCACTGTCATCATCTCAAGGGTCATCCACGTCAGCACAACGGATATCACGGTTACAAAATGGTCCTCAACAACAGCACAACAGAAATCATCATCGGCAGGGATATATCCTCCGAAAGTCCCAATAATTATCACAAAGGCACTTATTTGTTTTCTCTCAAAACAAAAATCACAACATCGTGAGTCTCAAATGTCATCGTCGGAACATTTCAAACAATCACAGTCACATAATAACTTTCTCAACGCCAAATTCAAGTTCTCTTCATTCCAATCAATCAATGGTTAGGTGCAAATTTCTTTGCTTAAAATCCCACCGCTAAGTCCACCATGTCATACAAACTCCTACGAGTTTGTGGTACGCTGCCACCATTCATTTATACATAAATGAAAAAAACAAGTAAAATAATACAAGATAGACATCAAGTACATGTTGTCCGTTAATCAAAATCAAACTCCAAACACGAGAAATTGCATTGCTCTAATCTATTGCTCTGTTTGATGTACCAATTTTACTCCCACTCAAAAACCTAAGCCATCACTCTCTGATCACGAACTCTCTTCTCTCTTCTATATTACTCCATCCCTTAATAACTTTAGGTCCTAATCACTTTAGGCCAATCAGGCACACACACATATCAATACTTGTTAAACTTAAAACCAATCAGTAACAGACACTTTATTCAGGACCCACTTCTTTTGTTTAAATTTACTAGGGAAGATAAATGAGCATCATGCCTGCCAATCACAAGTGACTTCTCCAACTGAAATGCCAAGGAGAAGATAGGTTCAAGGAAACCTCAAAATAGGCGATTAATTACACAAAGGGCAGGGTCAGGAAGATGTAGCAAAACCACAGTATTTAGCCCATAACAATGATAAATTGCTCATGGAGTAAGAGACAGACCACACAGCACAGAGACACCGTGGCTGTGGTCAGTGAAGGAGACACAGCCAGTGATTACAGGCAAAATCAGGACAAAGGGGATAATTATCTCAAAAGTGAACCATTCTGACATTGAAATAGTACAGGGAGAACCACAATAACTAATGGGGCAATAAATAAGTATAGGTTAATGCCCTGTGCTAATTCCATCCACCATCAAAGCTATACTGAATAAATAAATTCTAAGCTAAGAAACAAAATACCATCATTAACAATAAGCAAACGAAAATACCTAAATACAAGATGAATACATAAACAGATACATGAATAATCAAAATACAAGAAGTACCACATATGACACATGTGAGAAGGGGCTACTTTATGACATACTCAAAAGATAATTACAACCCCAGTAAAATACAATAATGTTTTTAAAACGTGTAAAAACATGAACACATTTTTTTCAAATTTATGATATAATTTTGTTGTGTCATGAAAATGTTTGTATGACATTTTTTCAAAAAAGTTCTTTAAAAACATAAAAATGACATAAAAAAACATATTTTGCATGATATTATTTGAATTTGTTTTAAAATAATGTTTTTATGACACCGCATTTTGATATTAGAACATTATAGCACAAAATGTTATAAAAACGTTTTGTGTTTTCTGGGACTGTAGATAAACCACCACTCAAAGATATATTGATAGAGGTAACAATATTAGTATATTTATTGATATAGGAGTCAGGTAGCTCAGTTGGTAGAGCGCACGACTGAGATGCTGGAGGTACCGGATTCAAGCCCCGGTCAGTTCTAACCCGTTTTTCCACAGCTATGCAGACAGATACGCCGATCATCAAAGCGAAAGTATGTCGTTTGCAGCTCCTGCTACCCCCATTCAGCTGTTGAGAGAAGTGGCAATGGTCTAATGGCGCTCGCCGTCCTTCGGAGGGAACATTAAGCCGTCGGTCCCGACGGTAGGACAGTCACACCCTACCTGGTTCTTTGAACACTATTCAAGAAGAGAATTGCGTGAAAAGGCGGTGTTCATTCACTTCCCTGATCTAATTAATGGATGGATGATGCACCGTTTGGGCAGCTCTCCTCTATACTAATGCTCCAATGTTTGTAAAGCGCTCTTGAATTTACTTGTATAAAAAGGACGCTATATAAAATAATTACTATTACTATAGGTAGCAATATTAATATATTGATATAGGTAGCAATATTAGCTAAGGTAGCTTAACTTATGATGAAAACCGTAAAACTAGCAAGTATCATAAGTCATGATTAAAATGTGTCAAACATTTCCTTAATTACACATTGCACAACATGAAATATATGCCTACTAGTCAAATTCATCACAAAAAAACACACAAAAAACGTTTGACTGTGAAAACAACTTCACAAGAACATTTCTACGTTCAGCGATGTCGGAACCACTCTCGGGTTCTCTCCCACAACCGGGAATTTGAGGGCTTTTCCCCCTCCCACACACACCCCCCCCCACACACACACCCATACACACACACACACATACACGCACACACGCAATCACACACACACACACACCACCACCACCACCACCACCTAAGAATTGACCCGTCCTTTGCCCGTCCCTGTATGGAAGAGGCTTCTTACAAAGCATAACACAAATTACAAAGGGCCGATCAACATCTGTGACCGGGCAAGGACCTTCCGCAGAAGAAACAGTGTTACAGTCTTAGTCATATGTTTATCTGTTTATAACAATAATGATTGTTCTTGTTCATGCATCAATATTGTTTCACACGCTGAAACTTTTGATTCGTCATCAACCATTCAAAATCTATGAGTGTTTTTTCAACGGTTACTAGTTTTCTCATAATTTCAAGCTCATTATTCCTTATATTCTGTTCATATATCTTTAAATAATTGTTGCATCACGGTACTACTATTTTGCAGACTGCAGACTGAAATGTGCAGACTTGTACTTCCAAAATGCAAACACTATTGCGCAGAGAGGGCAGCTTTTCCTATGCTCTCTTTGTATGATTTTAAATATGAGACTTGTATTTTACACCGACATATTAACTGCATAGTCAGATAGTTGAGCGGCGCACTTATTCGTCGTAGCCTGTGGCAATGGCAGTAGATCCACCCATGGGGATACTACATGGTGGCAATAAAGCTTTGCGAGATTAATAGATTAAAGGCCATTGCAATAAAACCTATGCTCCCGTCTGTGTTGAATAACTGAATAAAAAGGTCCGCGGCTATTGTTTAAGAAAAAAATAGGTGGTCCATAATTCTGATGTTCTTTCATTCATTAGCTGAGCTTAATTTCGAGTTGCAAATTGAATCAATTAGTAAACTCGTTCGGAGGCACATATAAATATGCTATTTAACTTTTATTCTACCAGCACTTCTTTGAAAATGCGCTCGGGAGGCGGAGTCAAAGATGGGGAACCCAAAACGTAGAGCAAGGTTAATCAAGAGCTGATTATTGAAGAGTCCTCTGTCTTCCAAGCAGCAGAGTCTGACTCGTTCCGCTTCAGTGACCCGCTAGACCGCCCACTGGGATCATGCTGCATACATTTTCAAATTGGCACACCTGTCGCAGGTTCATTAAGCCTTACTCTACCGGCACTTCTTTGAAAATGCTCTCGGGAGGCGGAGTCAAAGACAAGGAACCCAAAACGGAGATAATATCGCCACGTGGTGGAGTAAGAGTTAAAACAGAGCCCCCATGTAGGGTTGTGAAGAAAATGTACTGTTTTCAACAAAGTATGAATCGTAAAGTTTTAAACAACTGGAAGACATACCGCCCTAGCTTGACTGTTTTGACTATTTTACAGTATTTCCTTTATCTTTATTAACATTGTATGTTACGAAAATCTGATTCAAGTGGCCATAGCTTATAAGCATGCACTAGGGTATGGGCAGCTCCGGAACCAAGGTAAAATAAGTGTGTGTGTGGGGGGAGGGGGTTAAAGTGTTGGGATTGCCAAACAAATAAGGTGGTACAATTCGCATACCATTAAGCAGCCTGATAATCACGGTAGATGTATTTAAAGAAAAGGTTAGCATTACTTTGTACCGTTTAAATGGCAAAACTTCAGCAAATTTTTAACAATAATATAGACTAAATACATATAATAAGAAGGGGGAGGGGTGCGACACCGGGAGATTTTTCCGGTGTAAGCAACAAAAATACGGTAATAAAGTCTTCTGCCATTTGGGGGAATTGGTGCGTTTGTAAAACATGAACAGAGCCAAACTAACCCAAACCGAGCCAAACCAAGCCAAATCGATCCAAACAAAGCCAAGCCTGACTTAAAGGGGTGAAAAACTGAAAATACACACAAATTGTGCATTGTTTATTTCCTGACAAATTTCCTGTAATCGTCAATATATTCCAAATATTACAAGAACCGTAGTGGAACCTTCCCCCAATATTTTGCAAAGAAATTACCATTGTTGTTATTCATTCATATCCATTAGAGTCTTGACCGACCCCCTCCGCTATTGGTTGAGGTCTCCATCATGCATGAGGATTTCTATACCGGTATTTCATTTCAAGTGCAGCCATGTAGTGGCAAAACTAAATGGGGGCAGGAAGGTCAGCGGCTCGCCCCTATAAAGGGAACATGTAAGAAAAATATACCATTAAACCTATATACAATAGGGATCCGCAGAGCCCCACTCGCCCCCGGCCCGTAGGGCACTAACTACGCCACTGCAGCAATGTCTCAGTACAATTGCGTATAAACCACTTATCCTCCAAATGTAGGCATTTCAGGCTCAGTGAGTGAAAAGGTTGTGTTGGAACCTACCAAAGAACATCCGTATACAACTAATGTTGTTGAAATTTTAGGACGTCACCCAAGTGGAGGAAAGATAGCAAAGGAGAAATCACTCCCTCCAGTGGCGTAGCCAGTAATAAAAAAAAGAGAGGGGTCCGAGAAGGTCATAGAACCCCCTCCCATGACGAAATTGACAAATTTAGCCCATTTCTGAGGGCATTTTTTTTTTTTGACAAAAAAGTATATAAAAAGCCAAGTTTATCCCAATTTCGAAAATTTCCTCAAACCAGTGTGTGTGTGTGTGTTGGGAGGGGGATGGAGGTGGGGATATGGAAGGAGGGGGATATGGAAAGGGGACCCCACCCCTTAACTACGCCACCTCCTTTATTCATTACCTTAACCCTGCATGGCCATTTGAAGCGAAAATGAAACAAACTAGCTTGTAACCTAGTTTCGGCCAGCAGGTGTTCTCTAGTTACCCTCACGGGCGGTTTCGGGAGGGCAGGATCAAATAGGGTCCTGTTTCCTGTTACGTTATATAAACATAACGATACCGTCAAGTTACCTACGGTCCAAGGCAATGCAGTTTAGGTTGGTTTGGCTCGGTTTGGGTTGGTTTGGCTCGGTTTTGGGTTGGTTTGGTTTGGTTTAATTAGCTCGGTTTGGGTTGGTTTAGCTCGGTTTGGCTTGGTTTAGCTCGGTTTGGCTCCGTTTGGGTTGGTTTGGCTCGTTTTGGGTTGGTTTGGCTCAGTTTGGGTTGGGTTGGCTCAGTGCATGTTTTACAAGCCCCTAGGGGGAATTGTTGCCAAATTCCACCAGCTTTTCTAATAGCCTAATTTTAACAAATATCATCATTTTTGGGGGGTTTTCCTGTAAAGTTATATATTCATAACGATACCGTTAAGTTACCTACGGTCCAAGGCAATGCAGTTTAGGTTGATTTGGCTCGGTTTGGGTTGGTTTGGCTCGGTTTGGGTTAACTTGGCTCGGTTTAGCTCGGTTTGGGTTGGTTTGGCTCGGTTTGGCTCGGTTTGGGTTGGTTAGGCTCGGTTTGTGTTGGTTTGGCTCGGTTTGGCTCGGTTTGGGTTGGTTAGGCTCGGTTTGTGTTGGTTTGGCTCGGTTTGGCTCGGTTTGGGTTGGTTTGGCTCGGTTTGTGTTGGTTTGGCTCGGTTTGGCTCGGTTTGGGTTGGTTAGGCTCGGTTTGTGTTGGTTTGGCTCGGTTTGGCTCGGTTTGGGTTGGTTTGGCTCGTTTTGGGTTGGTTTGGCTCAGTTTGGGTTGGTTTGGCTCAGTTTGGGTTGGGTTGGCTTAGTGCATGTTTTACAAGCCCCTAGAAGGAATTGTTGCCAAATTCCACCAGCTTTTCTAATAGCCTAATTTTAACAAATATCATCATTTTTGTTATATAAACATAACGATACCGTTAAGTTACCTACGGTCCAAGGCAATGCAGTTTAGGTTGATTTGGCTCGGTTTGGGTTGGTTTGGCTCGGTTTGGCTCGGTTTGGGTTAATTTGGCTCGGTTTAGTTCGGTTTGGCTCGGTTTGGCTCGGTTTGGGTTGGTTAGGCTCGGTTTGTGTTGGTTTGGCTCGGTTTGGGCTGGTTTGGCTCAGTTTGGGTTGGTTTAGGATCAGTTGGGGTTGTGTTGGCTCGGTGCATGTTTTACAAACCCCTAGGGTGAATTGTTGCCAAATTCCACCCACTTTTCTAATAGCCTAGTTTTAACAAATATCATCAAATTTTAAACCAATTTTTCAATTTCATTTTATAATTTCCCAATTTTACCACACAACCTAGACTGTCAGACTGTGGGAAGAAAACATGCAACCAGGCAGGTAAGCATCTTCTCATGTGTAGCAGTGGCGTATTCAGCTTTCAGTGCCGGGGTTGGGAGGGGTTTAAACCGTAAGTATAGCGAAGTGGCTGAACCAGAGGCGTAGGAACGGAAGGATTTTATTTCTTGTTAAAATACAATAAAAATGAAGCAAATGTACATGTTGCAAATTTTGGTAAAACTTATTGCAAACTTTAGTATAAATATATGGAAATGTCCCGCGGAAAATCGAGTAACATGTCCGGAAAACGATAGAAAATGTCCTGAAACTGGATGAAATTGCTTGAACAATTTCCCTGAAAAGACGGAAACGGAAGAAAATGGCCTAGTAAGAATTTTTCTCGAAAATCAAAAATTCACTATAGGGTTATGACTTGAAACGTGCCTCTAAAAGGTCAATTACCTCAATCAAAAACACTGGTGGCGGAGGAAGGGGGAGTGGAGGGGGAGGGGTTAGGAGGGTATATGCCCAATTGTTATATATGTGGTGGTTCAGTGATGTATATCGTTTTAAAATCGAGCAAAGTCAAATTTATGTCGGGCAATTTTATCTTACACGGGCCCTCTTGCAGTCTTGGATCGAAGTCAAGTTACTCCGCTGCCCTCATACATGCAGAGGCACAGCAAGGAAAATGTCAGGGGTTAAATCAGAACAGAAAGGTTTTACAATGTTTCGTCAACAATAATATGAATGGGAAAGTGGGGGTGAGGATTTTTAATATTTTACCTGTAAAACATGCTTATTATCAAACGTTTAAAACTTTAACATTTTCATCATTGTATAAATCAATTTAAAAAAAAGGTGATTACATAATTGCTCAAACTAATATCTTTGTTAGTGTTCCTATTTAGGGATTTAACCAGTGGCGCAATAGGGTTCAAGGGGCTCGTGGGGAATATCAAGCTCGTGGCTTCATAACAAAACATATCACAGCGTCATTGCTCAAGGCCCCCAGTCCTCGATTTTTGCTCGAGACGCATAAGGTTCACCCATACACTTTTTACCTGACTATATGGCATCGCCTCGCACGCCTATGCACCCTCCCTCATTCCAAGCGGCAGACTGGTCTGTCGATCGACCGAGACTGAATCGTTGAGCCGATGACTCCGAAGAGAGGTTGAGGCCGGCCGCAGACCGTTAAAATAGGCCCAGCAGCCCCAAAGGGAGGTTGACGGCGGCCTTAGGGCATAACACATGCATAACCAAAATAAGTAATATGTATCACTAATCAAAATTATTGAGAGGAAATTGTCCCTCCGCCTTTCCCCTGACGTCCCTGTACTGGTTGTATTTACGCAGCCGAAATATGTACAGAAAATGGTGTGCCGTGTATTTACAATTCATTGTTACCAGGTTACTAAAATTACAAGCTTGAAGTCGAGTGCAATTATTAGTTTGAATAGATTGTCTAGGATTTAGCCAGTAATTTTACAATGCAGTTAATAATTTCACTCGGTTTCAATTTGTCCTTCTTTTAACATTGTAAAGTAGTAAAAATACACATATTGGGCGGTTCTTACATATTGAGCTAGTAAGTTTGCAATGCAGTTAATTTCACCTAGTTTCAATCTGTCCCTCTTTTAACATGTCAAAGAAGTAAAAATACACTATCTTTCTGGGCTGCAAAGGATGAAAAATTAAAGCATATGAGATACAGATAATATTGTTCTGCAGGGTTTTTATTACTTATGTTACACTCATTCAGTCAATATATTATTTACTGACTGAATGAGTACGATCCACTTGCAAGCAAATTAAGAAACAAACTAATTTCAATTTTTCCTTCCTGTAAGGAAAAAGTAAAACTACCAACCGATAAATCTATAAATGTTAGGTTACTACTTAAAGATGTGTGAATTTTATTAAAAACAAATTCAAGAAGTTTTAAGTTTAAATTTTATTATATCATATTTATTCTGTAAAAGCATGAAACACATGAATCTATTTTATATGTAAGTGCTTATCTATCTGGATAAACAAATATGGTTACAAATTTGAGCAAAAAATCATCAAAATACTTAAGACATGCATGGACCCTTTAAATCGAGTCATAAAAGTTATGATTGCTCTAGGTAGCTTTAAGGGTGTTTTAGCTGGCGTCATGAGATCACACGGCTTGGTTTACATCGCCATTTTGTCGGGCAGGAATACTATTGTCTGCTGTACACTTATTTAGACTTGCATACGTTTGCATGTTGTTATATAAGAATTTTTTTGTAACTTAGTTATGCCGGAATCTTACACTAATAGACATGTGCCGGAATATAAAAAGAGGTTTTCTGGATTTCCATCTGATCCTAATCGACGTTCAAAGTGGGTTTCTGCTGTACGACGCGACGGCTTTTAACCTACGATTTACACTAGGATTTGCAGCGATCACTTTACATCAGGTACGTTGGCTTTGTCTGAGTATAACAAACAATCAGATGACGTTCACGTAAAAAGTTACTCTTCGTATACCCGATAAATATATAAAACGTAAGAGAACATATTAAGTAAAATCGGAAGCGAACAAAAATTGTATAATTAGTAAAAGTCATTGAACTGGTACTGCTAGGTTAGCAATTAGTATGTTTGTTGTACGTGTGATGTGACTGGGCCGTGTGAAGACACGTGAAACGTAACGACTCCGCTTCCCTGCAAAATGGCTTCCAGATGAGTTAGAATCGCGTGATGAAATTCCTCTATAGGTACCTTTTTTAGTTGCAGTCCAAGCAACAAATCAAAAACATATCAATTCTTTTGCGCTCTTCACAGCGCGATCAGTGCAAATTACCACACAGCGCAATATAAAACACCTTACCTTTTAAGACATACAACTATTCTCCTTGTAATGTGTTTCCGAAAACTATTGACAAATTAATATTGTTTCAAGCGGGCGTTTATAAAACATGGACCGACCCAAACCAAGCTAAACCAACACAAACCGACCCAAACCAAGCCAAACCGACCCAAATCAAGCCAAACCGACCCAAACCAAGCAAAACAGGCCCAAGCCAAGCCTAATTTGACTTAAATGAGTGCATATTTTTCAGGCTTTAACGTTTCTAATCTTCTCTTCCCCGGTTTTTTTTTCCTTCTTATTCTTCAGTCTTTTCAATCTTATCTATTTCTAAGTTCTTGTCCGACATTTTTCTACAAATTTCATGAAATCAACATTGCTTTGCAGAACATAAATACCAACTGAAAGTACACAAATACTGTGTATTGTTTATTTCCTGACAATTTGCTGTAGTCGTCAATATGTTCCAAATGTTACGAAGGTAGTAGGTGCGGGGGCCAGAGGGACCTTCCCCCAATATTTTGCAAAAAATGACCATTGTTCTTATTCATACATATCCAATCAAGTCCCCCCTTCGCCCCGTTGCCCCGTGGTTCCTACTTTACTGGGGTATGATCTCTACTCCCCTACCTTCCACTTGGGTGAAGTCCTAAAATTTCAACAACTGGATTTGTATACGAATGTTCTTTGCAGCGTTTGACAAATCGCCTGTTCCGGTAGACATTTTTTTTGTGTATGTAACTTTAAAATTTTAAATATATATATTGAAGAAAATTTTCCGAAAATTGCCCCAAAATAAGAAAATTGAGAAAAAATTCTCGAAAATTGTAAGAAAATTGATCAAAAATTATTTTCAAAGAATTCCTTTAAAAAAAAAAATATGAGAGCAAACAGAGGGATATATTTCTAACAAATAAAAAAGGATAGCCAATTAAAGTTTGCATGATTGCATTTTTATTTGAAGTTTGAGACTTGTAGCCCTCAAGAGGAAAACAAAAAATCCTTCCTACGTCTATGTTTCAAGGGACGAATTGCTATTGTAATTACTTTCGACAAGGAAACCAGTCCAATCAGGGAATTGCAATTCCCTGCTCCCAATACTGAAAGGCTTGTCCATTGCTAACCTTCATACAGTACATAACTTGCTAGTAGGTCAGTAGGTAGACCGAATATGGGCCGGGCCCCATGAAAGTAACACTCCCATTTTCCCCTCCCACATACGAAATATCTGCAGAGCGAAAATTTGCATGCATGATTTGTTTGATGTGAGATATTTTCCCCCTATAATAAGTGGCAGAGTTGCCCCTCTCCTGCCCTAGCAGGAAAGTTCTAGTGCCGCCACATATTGTCGTTTGCTGGATTTTTTTTTTATTTCTTCAAAGAAAGAAAAATTAAACTCGAAATTTCTACCTACTTTTCCTCCGTTTTAACAATATTATCACCATTCGTCCATATGCTGACGAATGCATCCTTCATCGATTATTGTTCCTCTTTTTGGCTAATCCTCCCTTCAAAACAACATTAAGATTCTTTTCAATTGATCCCACAACTGGTAAATGGCATTTAATCTCAATTTTTAGTCCATGAGCCAGACTGCAGATACCCCAAAATAGACCTTATATGGTACCATTTTTTTTTTTTTTTTTTTTTGGGGAGGGGGTGGGAGGGGGTTGTTTGTTTGTTGTTGTTGTTGTTGTTGTTTTAATTCTTTTTTTTTTTTTTTTTTTTGGGGAGCAAATTCTTATAGAAGTCTGGACATCATATAGTATGATGTCTGAACTTCTGATTTTTGTATGATAGAAGTGGTAGCTTTTGCTTTGTATCAATTGTATACTTTTTCAATTGATGTGTGAGGGTACGCATAACTCCAAGACCTTATGTTAATTCTTTACTTATAGTTCGGTTGCTTAGGTCCAAATTTGGGGTGACATTGTGACACACTGGATTAAAACACCAAACTTTGTGCACTTTACTCTCTAGGTCCCCTGGAACTAAACAAGAAGGAGAGCCCGGATTGCGATGCGCAGGTCACGCTGGGCAGCTGGGGTCACGAATTTCTAAAATGGAAAATTTCTATAGTTTGTCATAGGAATATGGTATTGAGTTTTCTGATGTGGGCAACACAAATAAATGTTTCAGGTAGCTTAATTTAAATATCAAGCAAGAGAGTAATGGCTCACATTGCAAACTGCTTCCCCATAGTATATAACCATCAGCATCTTTACCTGCAGACCTGTGAAAATACAGCTTATTTGCATAAATAAAAAGTATAAGCCTACATAGCATACTTGAATGATTTCAAAAGGTTTTGTAATGTGGGAAACACAAAGGTATTTGTTTTTCTTAAATATCGAGCAGGAAAATTATGCATCATTTGAATAAATCCCAAATACAATTTGTCTAAGGAACAGCATACATGATTTTAAATGATATAATATGATTTTCTGACATAGAAAACCTCGCAAGATATCTCTCAATTGTTTTGGCGTTACATATATGAAGCGCGAGACAACGACTAATTGCATCAATCCAGAATATGCATATTACGTCATTTACTTCATTTTCTATGCAACAAATCTATCTTAATGGTTTAAATAACCCTAAAAATCTGTCCTGTTATGGTGAATTATATGTATTACAATTTTTATTTTTATTCATTGGTAATGTTTTCTTGAGCCAAAGGACTTTGAAAGAGGGTTCGTATTTCGTATGAAATGGCACATTATTATACGGTATCTCGAAAACATGGAATACATTTGCAGATTTGAGAGAGTTGTTTGGATCTTTCATGGTTCTACAATAACTGTTTATTCTTTGGACATAGACGTCGTGGGAGACAGGGGATGTGGGACTAAACACTTACTATTATTTTGCAGCGCACTAATTTAATGAAAACACAAATTTAATATTTGTGCCTACAATATATAAACCTACCCCGGCCCAACTCTTTGGAATCTGCATGGAAATCCTCCCCTGGTCTGCTGGTTCCCCACATTCGCAACCGCTCGTCATGACACCTGCGCCATAATTGTGTGTATGATTCATCATGCTCAGCATCCAAATGCGCGTACTGCATGCCCACTTTCAAAAATGCTCCGGAGTCGTCCCTGTTATCAATCCCGGAAGTAACCCCGATTGAGGAACCCAACGGCACGCAGGCTGACAGTTCACCCAATCTGAAGAATAGTTAAGCTTTCAAAAGCCTAATGTTGGTTGAAAAGTTAGGCATTCAAAAGAGGCTGTAATATAATACCGACGTTACCGCTTTAAATGCTTAGCTACTCAGAAGTAGCACAACAGCATTATAGTTTTGGTGATTTTGTGGACACTTGTAACACTCAGTGAATTCACTGAGCCCAATGCTTTTATTGCTACATGTGTACCGTGATCGGCCATATCAGCATATTATCCAGTTAATCTGTTAAATCGTGATATTTTTAGAGAAACTAAAAATGAAGTGGCCCTTTTACTTAACTTTATTATCCACAGACAGGAGCAGACATATGTATATGACTTGAGAAGTAACCCCTAAGAGGTCATACTCCCCCGATCCGACCCCCCCCACCCCCACATACACACACATTTTGAAAGCTTCCTACACCCCTGCATATAGTAGAGCTTAATAAATCGAATAGTTTAGTCTGTTAGTTACTTAACGTTTATGTCACGTAGGCCTTCAACTTTATGGATATGTTTATAATCACATGTTGGACTTCCCCCACCCCACATCCCCCACACACAGTGTCACGTAGGCCTTCAACTTCATTGATATGTTTATAGTCACATGTTTGACTTCCCCCACCCCACAGCCCCCACACACATAAACGAACTTGTTGAACGCTGGATAATGATACTGATCTAAACATTTTAACAGACAAGGGTGGGTATGAGTGCACATAGGTCCTTGGCGAAAGTTTCATATAGGCCTAAAATGTAGTTTAGTAAGAAATGCTGTTCAACTAACATCATTTCAGTGTTCAAAATGTTTTATGAGCGAAAATAGTTGACACCAAACGGTTTTAAAATCATTAGAGAAATGGATTCTTGTGGACCAGATGACATTCTATTTTCATACTTTACATGAATTAATGCTCTATTTGGAACATTTAGGCAGAGTAATAAGAATAAGGAATAAAAGAATTAGGAATAAGAAAGTAGAATAAGACAGCAGCATGCATGCTTTTTACAGCAATTTGTTTTTTGATAATCCTCTAGGAAATAAAAGCAAATACAAAATCGCGGGATATTCCTTTAAAAAAATGCTAAATGTGCTATTTGTATAATTAGTAATTTCTGAAGTTTTCTGATTAATTTTCGCACTGCTGGTACATAATATTCTAGAGTCTCTAGAAAGTTGTGCCCTAGCTTTGAAGTAATATGAAAGACTCTCCCCAGACACCCTCCTTTCTTCTTTTTCTTTGTAGTTCCCCCCGAAATAAGAAGGGATATAAAATATGCAAACCTAACAGTGGCGGCGCCAGCATTTTGGTCATGACGGAAGAGGGGAAATTTTGTCTCATGGGGGAAGCTTATAAATCCCACAACATATGTCACTTTACAAATTTTCTGAGGTGAAAGTAGGAGGTAAAGCAATCTCCTGGGGCAAATGAACCCCCATGCTCCCGTAGCGCCGCCACTGAAACCTATCTTTAACCAAAAAAAAAAACCCAGCGTGGGCAGCTATTGTTCAATTCGAATATTTTACTTAACGGCCAGTTGTCGTCTCTAACGTACAAGGTAAATGAAATTCAAATCCTGTGTTTTGATTGGTCGAAACACAATGTCACAGTGTGCACTTACATTGATAGGCCAATCAGTATCGTTTTGGAATAAATTGTACGCCGCCACATTTTAATTACGATAGATGGCCTATAAAGAAACTTTCCTATGAATTTTCATTTTCATAAGCAAAGTGGTAAAAAACCATGTTGAATTCTAATTCCGTTTAGAGTTATCGCATTTCAAATATTCCCAGTTGGCAGTGTGTTGAAAGTGACTGGTGCAGTAAATCTAATTCAACAGCGTGATGTCATAATTGCACTTCCAAGGCTTATTGCTATGTATTTCTTTGAAAACTAAATGCATCTTTTAAATTACTGCAAACACACTTTTATTTAATGAAGATGGGATATGAAACTTTGCAAGAACATGTTTTGTCCATTTGTTCCTGTACCTTATATTCTCAATAAGAGACAAAATTGAAAAATAATTTTCTTCCAATTACTTAGAATTTACCTTGCATCTGAAAGTATGACAAATGCATTGCTTCAACAAACTGTGTATTGTATAAATCAGAAGTTATATGCTAAAACAATTGTGTCCATTGAATGCAAACTTTAACAAATAAACGACTAAAGTGCTTGATGATTGGTTTCTTGTCGACAAAAGTAGTATTTTACGTGAATAATTTCCAATTTACACAAATACTGATAAGCCTACATAGGCCTAAACGATAATATAAATGTAAGCCGCTCCTCCAAACCACGATAGACGACGCACACACACACACATACACACACATACACACACACGCACACACATATATATATTTATTTATGTATCTATTTATATATATATATGTATATATATATTATATATATATATATATATATATATATATATATATATATATATATATATATATATATATATATATATATATATATATATATATATATATATATATATATATATATATATATATATATATATATATATATATATATATATATATATATATATATATATATATAAAAAACAAAATAGGAAAAAATGACAGGAGTTTTCAGAAATATTTGGTTTTTAAAATAATCTGTTGGCTAGAGACATTGTCATTTTTTCCTATTTTGTTTTGTTTGTAATGGCCAATGCATGGAACTTATCTTTTAGATTTGGAGTTGAGCTATATATATCTATATATATATATATATATATATATATATATATATATATATATATATATATATATATATATATATATATATATATATATATATATATATATATATATATATATATATATATATATATATATATATATATATATATATATATATATATATATATATAAATATATATATTTATAAACTGGCAATTGGGACTTTCAGCCTTCCAGTTTATGCCAATAACTGACAACTTTTCTCACAGGCTTTGATGCAGAATAAAGAAAATTAAAAATACTTTCCTAATGATAGTCGGACCAAATGATATTTTGCATGTATTACCCTGAAAATTTGATAACATTTTTACGCTTTTCATCACATTTTACTCCTCCCAGAAAAGCCCATGGACCCTTCCGTGGATTTGTAATTTTCTTTACTTACTATAGTTTGATTTTCTTTAGTCTAATTTAGCTTCTTTTTGTTTTGACTAATTTGGTTTTTTGCACGTCCCTGGGCCTGTCAACATCTGGGGCTGGGGACAATTGCATTAAGTTTTGCCCCGTTTTAATCCGTTACTAAGTACCAAAGTATCTAAAATGTCCAAAAAATAGGAGAAAAAAACCCCATCAGTATACTTAAAAAAGTACCTTAGGTTTACAACGTCTAAAGAATACCAAGTACTGAAAATACTAAATATGATCACAATGAATACATCTGTCACATATTCAGTTTAGGTTTCTAGCTATCACGTGCATTCATTACAAGCAAGGGGTTAAAATTTGAACATGCGCACATTCTGACAATCAATTCGTATAGATTAAACCGCGCACCGTATTTCAGACAACTGTCTGGGTTAAGGGTTGAACATGCGCAAGGGTTAAGAAGGGATATAAATACAGACAATTTATTCTTATAAGATTAAATTGACGAAAGATCTATCATTCGTGAAGAAGATTGTCATCCATCCTGATCCAGCTCGCAAACTTCATCATATCTACCAGCTCACAAAAGTTCCGACCATCAGGTGAATATTTCATTTCTAAATACATGGTTTTGAATTCATTTCTCTACTTGAAAGGCTAGGGAGGGGGAGGGGGGGGGGAGGGGGGGGGGGGAGTAAGTGGGCACTTCATACTAAAAGTGGTATGGGTGTGCAGTCTACCAACCGAAAAACATACCCGCAGTATGACATTTTTTTTGGTAACTGTAGTATGAAATTATAAATTATACAATTTTGATACCCGAAGTATGAAAGAAGTCAATTTTGATACCTGCAGTATGTGTATTCACATTTAAAACAGTAAAACCTCCGTTTTTGGGACCTGCACTACGAAAATGATGAAAACAAGTCTAGAAAATTTTGTTTAATAAAAAAAAAAAAATTGTTTTATTAGTAATTTGTTTGTTGTTGTAAAAAAAAGACACCTGCACGAAAATTGTGCAAAAAAGGCACCTACTCGGGCGGCACATATATACATACCTCACACATGGACGTGACATTTCTGGTTATAATCAAATATTTTCGTCAAACTTATATTTATTCTCGAAATAACGTATATTTATCAATTGAGAACATACGCAAACTTTAAAAGAGCATGCATGACACAGGAGTGCAACTCATTACGTTTTGTTGCAGATTAACCAGTAAACGAATACAAATAATGTTCTAATCCTTGCACAAGGAGTTTAAGTCATCTTACTATACAGTATGAGTGACATCAATGAATTTATATTTGTATATGAAAGAACTTCTAAAGCTAAATATTTCCGAGCCATTAGGTTCATTGAGCCGGTGCTTCTCCCCGGTTTCCATGGCGCAAGCGGATGAGAGTACAACACTCTTTCTGGACATGCAGTGCTGGAACTTATTTTACAACTGAGTGGACTGAAGCAAGTAGAGTAAACTGTCTAGCTCAAGGACACAATGCATCGCCCACGACATGAATCGAACTCGGTACCTCTCGAAAACGAGCATGACTCCTTAACCACTGAGCCACATCACCTCTGAAGAACTTCTAGATTGTACCATATTTAAATTATGTGGTATGCTTACTCAGTTTCTCATGTAGCCGATTACTGATCAGTCAAACAAATCTTATTACATTTGAAGTTAATAACATGGTGGAGGGCATGTTTCAAGGTATATGTACTGAAGAGGCAGCATTGTCTAAATTGTTTAAAATATATTAAAAACCATCATAGCATAGCAAACAGTTTCATCGAAATCAGCTAAAATTGTCCATTTAACCGCGTTTTTAAATCTCAAGTTGCATATATTATGCAAATTTTGTTATGCATTATAGAACGACCTTGTTGTGTTCTTTTGGTAATATTTTTTTTTTTTTCAATGTCAGTGATAATTGTTTGAAGTGGTGCACTGGCAACAAAATCTTACATACAGTGTTTGGGTTTTTGCCATACCTCCAATAAAATTTTAGCAGAAATAAATTTCCCCATCTTTTTTAGTGACTAAGATATAAGAAAGAAATCTAAAGAGTTAACTAGGGCATTTTTAGCATTCAAACTAGTGGGGGATTTGCCCCAGTAGGCCTTTAGGCTGTCCCAGTAGTGAAATTGTTTTAAAAGATTTTTGCCCCACTAGTGCCAGGACCCTTTGCGTCTATTTTCCCAAAACTATTAGCTGAGTCAGCCTGTGCGAGGCCGCAACAATCTTCTGGTGGAGGAACGTATGTTGAACTTTTGCCAATTGCCCTGTGAAACTGCCTACTTTGTAATCCCTGTCTTTCCCAAACCCTTTTACCATGTTTACTGTCAATGCGTTTTTGCAACATGTCAATACTGTATACGTTTGTTGAAAATGGCGTAGAAACCGGGGCAAAAATCTTTAATATTGCCAAAAATCTTCCATTACAAACCACAATTCTTCAAGTTTGGACCAAAATCTTCCATTTTGGACCCCAAATCTTAAATATTGGACCAAAGATTATCAGTTTGTGAATCAAAAATCTTTAATTTCTTTAATTAAATTTAAAACAAAATCTCTAAGTTAGGATCAAAAATCTTCAATTTTGGACCAACAATGATCGTTAGTATTACATTGTTAAAATTTTCCTTTGCTTTTCTATGTCAATATGGAGAAGGTTGCCATAACTGGGATCATCTAAATTTTATGAGATGATTTGTGGCGCTCATTTAGAAATTGAATATATGTGTCGGTCGTTGGTAAATATTTAATTTTACAGTCCCCCCCCCCCCTCCCTTCCCTCCCCTCAACTCTGAATAGTCTACTAACCAGACGCCTGTAGGGAATCTAATGAGCGAATGTTTAATATTTGGTGATGTAACCCAGTGTATCAATGATTTCAACCACATTTGGAACTATGCTACCTGATGATTACAACAATCAATAAATCCACATATAAATAATCACATTTCGTTCCTTCATTGAAATCCATGAATGATGATCAACATTGGTCATTTTGATGAGACTATTGTGAGACCGCGGCACAATTGCACTTTGATATAATTCAATGTCACAAAAAATCTCATCCACATGGCATTATGATAAATGTGTAAAATTAATAACAGTATATAGAAGCTGTGCGATTTTGCCATTCAAAATCCAA